>JAOUQZ010000017.1:4224212-4244142 GCA_028564935.1 Neosilurus hyrtlii | reverse complement strand
GTGTGTGTGTGTGTGTGTGTGTGTGTGTGTGTGTGTGTGTGTGTGTGTGTGTGTGTGTGTGTATGTGTGTGTGTGTGAAAGAGAGAGAGCGAGAGAGAGAGAGAGAGAGAGAGAGAGAGCGAGAGAGAGAGTAAAATGTGCTACCCTAGTATTATCTCTCTTAGAATTGTATGACTACTTCCATTTTTGAACTTTTGATCTTAGATCTCCAGTTTTTGCAAATTAGTCTCACCCTCTTTCTGCCAAGTTATTTGCATGCGGAAGATCGTTCTTTGTGGTCATACAGTACTGTTATCGTAAACAGGCCCCTGTGAATTTTGTGTAACAAACACACAGAACAAGGATAAGATATAGAACAGGTGAATAAGAGATACTAAGCCTGTAAGCCCAGGTGGTATCACGGGAAACCTTTGTTTTCAGCCAAAATGAACTGATAATGGAAGATAGAACACATAGGCTATTGGCTCATGAATGGCAACAATCTTGAAAATATTCTGACAAAGTAGAATATATGCAGACACAAACTGGTAAACTGGGCATAAGGCAGGAATATATCTTGGAAGAACACCATGCATTTGCAGGGCACCATAAACACACTCATTCACAACTAGTAGCAATTTAAAGTCAAGACTTTTCTTACTGCCATGTTTTGGGAGGTGGAAGAAAAGTCTCACAGACTATAACCCTGGCCAACAATACCTAAAATAGCTATAGCATACCTAAAAATAATCTAAAGCACATATATAACTGTTGCATACATTTATCCTCATGAAAACAGTTTTTCTGAGGGGAGTTTTTTGGCAGTCCGTCAGAGATTTTCTGTAGCCTGTGGTTTTGGTTGGATGCCAACTTTGTTTCAGAAACAGATCAGTTGAGTTCCAGTTGCATAACTGTATACAGAGAAGCATGTGATAGCTTTAAACCTTCCTGGTTAGTATAAAAAAAAAAAATCTGCCACTAGCCCTATCTCAGATGTGTCTATATGTGACCCCATTTCATAACTATAAGATTAAGCAAATCTGCCGATGCCATTTAAAAATGAGACTCAAAAATACTAGTCGTTTACCAACAAAGAGTGCGTATGTTCTATATAGGCATCAAACAGCAGTTTCTACAGATTCCAAAAACATTGGAACACTGGGTAAAATGTGAATCAAAAGAAAATGCAATGATTTGCAAATATCAAAACCCCACATGCATTTTTTTTTGCATTATACCCAATCATGTTACTGATCTGTTGCAAAGTAACTTAATTTATGGAAAAATCTTTCTGCAGCTGATTCTTTTTAGTACCACTTACTTTTCCAGCCTTTTTATGCAACTCTCCCATTTGAGACACATTGCCACTATCAAATTCAATAAGAGCTAATATTTTTCATGAAACAGTAAAATTTCATATTTCACAAAATTTTAACATTTGATGTGTTTTCTATATTCTATTGTGAATAAAATATGGGTTTATAAGATTTGCAAGTTATCGCATTTTGTTCTTATTTACATTTAGTTCCAACTTTTTGTAATTCAGGAGATAAAATAAACCATCATACACTTAAAGTGTGCAATAAAAAAAGGCTTTTGCAGTCAATGGCAACCTGGCAACACTGGCGACTAGGTGGTCTTGTTGTCAGGGCTGCATCAGGACGCATTAGCATTCACACTGCAAATATACTGTGGCCACATGTATCATATAATGTCAGATCTGAAAAACACCTTGGATTAATTTTAAACATAAACATTGATGTCTGCTGTGTGCTAATTCAGAATTAATATCATGCTCATTTACAAAACTATTAACACTATTCACATTTTCCTGATATTTGTGTAGTCTTGGGAAAGATTGTTTCTTTAAGACTGTCTGAAATACCACAAATCTCTGGGTTGTTATATATTCCACTCACTGTGTTCCGCTATCTGCACTACGCTGTGTGACAGGATTCAATCTGTGAACACTAGAAAAAAACACCACTCTAGTTTTGATTTGGCTCTTCAGACGGCTATCAGAGACTGACATAGCTCTTCTTCCAACATTTCTTATTCATTGTCCCTCGGGGTAGTGCTGGAAATAGTGCTGTGATGTTATTGGGCGTGCTTTAAAAATTTGCTCCTTGTCTTTAAAAGAGGTAATCAGTCTTTTCTTATCATATGTGTGTCTTGTTTTGTCCATTTCCAGGCTGGCTTTTTGATTTGAGAGCCATTGTCCAGAAACCTTGGTCAGTGATCAGCCTCTTGAGCTGTTTGTTCTGCACAAATGTTGGAGGCAAAACAGGGATCGATTTAAAATTTCCTGCCAGTAAACATCTATTATTTATCATTTATTTATGAACATTCTAATGAATTTCACAATGTTTGACTTGCATTTAAAAATGTTGTAGAATATGGACTTGGGTGCACATGTGCAAAGGCAGACCAGACCTACCATTATTTAACCTCTATTTATGTTGTTTTAATTTAACATTACTGGCTACTCTCTGCCCTGTGAGTCTGTAAAAGTGCTACAAGTATGTGTGTGTGTGTGTGTGTGTGTGTGTGTGTGTGTGTGTGTGTGTGTGTGTGTGTGTGTGTGTGTAAGCTACAAAAAAAACCAAAACCCACCCCAATAAATAACCATTAACCTTTAACCACAACTTCATGCATATTTCAGCAAAATATACATATCTATGGGGGAAAAGTGATTTAGTAATGTGACTGAGTCGACAGATTTGTAACTCATTCAAGCAGACAACTTGACTGGCTAATGAGTTGTGGAACTGAAAGCTTTGCAAGCAGACAAGTAGATCTTAATACAAATATAAATAAAAAAACAAAAATGTATTTAAATACACTGCATTGTGTAAAAAAAAGCCCTCCTGGATTCAAGCAAATAGGCAAGAGCCTTTAAATTGGATAACCAAGCTCAACAAACAGCTAAGGGCAATTTGGTACAGCTGGTTAGCCTAATGTGCATGTCTTTGGACTGTGGGTGGAACCAGAGTACCCGGAGAAAACCGATGCAAGCACAGGAAGAACATACAAACTCCACCCTGGAACGTTAACCCAGAACCTTCTTGATGTAAGGTGGATGTGCTAAAGGTCAAATTATTGCAAAGAAAATCATAGAGGATATTGCTGAAATTACTACGATAAGGTTAAGAGCTGTCCAATGAATTATTAAAATGTGGAAGGATAGTGCTGAAGCATCAACTTCATGCAAGGAATGTGTTGAAATTATAAAAACATAAATAAGTATGCCATCAGCTCAGGACAGACTGGTGTATTAAAATTATTAAATATTTGAATCAAATAGTTCAAATAGGTCGGGATTCTTTAAGAGTACAAGAAAAGGCAAAATAAAAAATGTATATTTTACCCTTTCTTGTATTCTTGTTTTGTTGTGTTGTTGAAGAAAAAAAATACCTGTCTTTAAGATGACTTTACTGTGTGTCTTCTGTATTGGGTTTACATACAACATAAATAGAATGGCCTTATACATATAGTGCCCCTAATAAGCAAGAAGTGTTAAAATAAATACATTTGTGGTTGTAAGTTTGTACTATAGCATGGATTTGCTTCTGAAAATTGGTGCCATTTTACCATATACTATAATTAAATTTCAGTACAGTTACAACTGTTACAATTTCATAATAATAGGCCATAATCTGGAGATGTACCCATAAAACACGCATACAGAATATCAGCACTAGAGGCCAAAGTCCACCAAGACGAGGTAATATTCCTACTCATGGACAGATTTTTAAACCTGATAATTAAAGGATAAGTATAAGCAGGTCTCTCTGAGCAAAGAAAATAACCAAATTGTAGTGGATGCCAAGGTCTGTTAGACCACAGATCAGAGAAGGCACTTAGTATTTGTCTTTAATAAGGAAATTTTAGTGAGGTTTTCCCCTCAAGCTTGTAAACTGAGTCAATATTTGACAGAAACTGTGAGATGATTATTGACTCATAACAGTTCACAGTAGTCATAGCTATCACTAACCAGCAAGATACCATATGATTTGACAAAAGTTATTACCTCTGCTATGGGGGTTATGTTTTTGGTTCGGTTTGTGTTTTTTTTTTTTTTAAAGCTGAAATACACAGGAGCTTATGAGTGGATTTGCATGAAATTTCTACCAGAGGTGGGGCTTTGGAAAAGGGGGCCTCCATCAGATTTTGAAAATGATCCTGATCAAATTCTAGATCTAGGATTCTTTATCATTGTGTGAAAGAAAGGGTGATTTTTGACATTTTGGTTCATATGGGGGAATGCTGGGCCTGGTGGAGGTTTGTGCTCTCCAAGTACTTCCTCTGCTTGTTAGCATTTTAAGTGATAATAAATTGTAATAAAGCCCTTAAAAGGATACGCTTCACAGATTTGTTATTGTATTATTGCTAAACCAAAATAATAAATTTCAACGTTTTATCATTGGGTTCTTAACTTTGTAATAAATTAGATTATAGTAAATAAATAATAATATACCAGAAATGAACTAACTTGATAGGATTTATTAGAGGCTGTGAACTAATTATCAATGTTACTAATCTTCATAACCAAAACTAATAATCTTGCATACAACAATTCACAGAATTTCTAAGTAATAATAAATATTTGTAATATTCATGAATAACATTAGCCAGCTAGCTAACCTCATAGATCTCAGTTTGTAAGAGGAGTAGTAATCTACCTTCCAAACCTTCGCAGCTAGTGCTATCCAGCTAGCAAACTTTACCCCAAATGTCAGAATTTATTAGAGGCTTTTACATTATAATCAGAGGTGGAATGTAATAAAGTACAAACTGATACTGGATGTAAGGAGAGTTTTCAGTATCCACACTTTACTTGAGTAGTAATTTCTCTGACAGCATTTTACTTTTACCACCAAATTTTAAAAAATACGTAGCGGTATTTTGTACTCTTCCATTATCAAACCCTACTCGCTATATAGTTTTAATGATTTGAGAACTATCAGTTATTTTTATTCTGGATCACTGTGTGCCTTCCCAACACATAGACCTATTTCAACCTAATTGAAAGGGACATTAACTAATAGAAGTGAGGAGCTCGGTGACAAGCTGATGTAGTGGTTAGCACTTCCACCTCACACAACAAAGGTTCTGGGTCCAAGCCTCATGCTGAGTGGAGTTTACATGTTCTTCCCATGCTTGCATGGGTTTCCTCCAGCTGTTTTTTTTGTAGGCGTAAATTGGCAAATTGGCTATTCCAACTTAGCCTGAGATGGCTCCAGCCTCCCTGCAACTTAATAAAGGATAGAGCTGTTCAGAAAAGATGATATTAAATGAAGAGACAAGCCCTTGGTGTATTCATTGATATGTATCACACACGACAGACATAAGATGAAAAAAAGCATAAATAGAGAGGGAGGTTTTGAACACCGAGAAAAGGAGTCTATTAAAACGCCCTTCGAAGGGCTATTTTATATATTTATACATTGAGTATGTTGCTGAGCCTATAATTTTTCACTTTGAGTAAAGAAGTTGAATCAGTACTTCTGCTCTCACCAGAATCTATTATATAAAAATATCTGCACTTCTGCTTGAGTAAATAATGCGTGTGTTTATGACATGTATTCATATTCATCAGTAATTTATTCAATGCAAACTGATATCCCACTGATTTTCTAAATGGATTTATGACAAAGAAATATTCATTAATGGTCATGATCTTTACTTCTGGTGCTAGTTACAAGGTTAACTCAAGATAGCAAGAAATTTCAAAAAACATCTTAAAGTACAATTATTTATTGATGCAGACAAATCAGCAGCCATGGCCGAGTGTATGTATAAGTTTAAAGACTTGTCAGGGTGATCTCGCACTTCTATGTCCAGTCTTATGCATAATTAGACTCTTCAGGTTGTTCACACTAAACAGTAGAAATAACATTTATTTTTCCATGTTAGAAAGAATGTCACTTGCTAGTCTTTGCCCCATTTTAGCTTATGCTATTTTAGGCTATGTATATGTGTTGGGATTAGTAAGAAGACTAAAATGAGCTTCTTTTCACTTCAGGAACCAGACATTGACACAACTGCTAGCAGCAATCTGGTGTTTTAAAAATACACTTGACCTGAAGGAGAGAGATGCTGACTCTAGGCTATGTACTGTCATGTCCCCTGAGTAGCTTTATGTCTCATTGGGAAAGCAGTTAATGAGCATGAGAACAATTCTAACCAAAATTTTCCGTCATGCCCCGCTAGATCTTTTTGAAAATCTTCCACACTCTTTGAAACATCGCAGCGTTTTAACAATAGCGAAACATGCAAGGTATCAGATGGAGCACTCTGCATGCTGAAAAAGAGAACTCTGGTTTGTGTATGCGTGGGAGAAAATAAAGGTCTCCAGGGAGCCTCACAAGAAGCTGAAATGTGTTTAACAGGCAATCTCAGCACTTACTGAAGAGACATGGGTTATATCTCTTTGTCCTATGATGTGCATTATCCTTCCACTGCATTTATTTTCCCTTTTAGAAAATATTCATTTCACATTTGCATAGCCACTGGCGTATCAGGTTTTTAAAAATATTTTAACTAGTTTATAGATATATTCCTATTGTAAGCCTTTCACTCATTTCAAACCTTTCACCCACCCACACCACAAATATTTAGCCTAGAAAACAAGGCCCTGTGTTTATGTGCTGTGGGTGGGTGAAAGGTTTGAAATGGGGGAAAGTTTACAGTAGGAATTTTTACACCTTAATGGTTTTCTGGGTAAACTATTTGTTACTGAATCCTCTGCATGTAAGTTTTAGGCTTGCATAAACTTACTATGAATAAGACAAATTGAAGAGGTCACTTTTTTGTCGTTTCACAGTGTTAATACATTTTACTAGCACAGAGATTTAAAACGCACTTTATTTTCTGTCTTATGTTGTACAAGTTTAGACTTGATCATCTATCCATGCTGCATTCACAAATAAAACATTCCACTTACCTAAAAGACAGGACAGACCAGCTACAGGGGACAAGAGACAGATCTAAAATCATAAAAATAAATAATAATGATCAATAATGAGAAGTATGGATAGAACATGACAAGAGCTGGTAGTCTCTCATGTACTATCCTGGAGGCCTGAGTGGAGGAAACTAGATCAAGAGGTAGGCCTAGGAGGAGATGCATGGATAGATGATATCTGAGACTGGACGGGCCTGAACGGTGCTGTGTACCTTGGGGGTGTGTGCATCTCCTAGTCTCGCTGACCCTCAAACATGAGGATGGTCATAGGCAATGCGAGGGAATTAAAAGACTTTGATTATCACATTGGCTTGACCTAGAAAAGTCTGCTCATAGGTAGACTCAGTGATGAGTAAACAGACTATTACAGACTCTGAACTGGGCAGCATGGTGGTATAGAGATTAGCAGATTCTTCTCACAGCAGGAAGGTTCTGGGTTCGAGTTGAGTGTGTGTGCATTTTTCCTTTTCTGACTGAATTATCTCCTACTCTGTAGCTATGCTTTAGCGGCCAATAGCTAATTTAGTTTTTTGCATAAATGCAAGTGACACTGGATTCTCTGCAGAAGCCAGTGTAGTTATTTTGGTGATTTTATGTTTATCCGCAGTCATTTTTTAAAAGCATTTATTATTTATCAACTCTTAGTAAATTTTAAATTACTTTTTCTATCCACTGAAACTTCCTGATGCTTCATCTGGACAACGATCTGTGAGCTAATGGCCTCCCTTTACAGCATATTAATTAATTAATTCTGAAAATAAACATGTTTATGCATATAAAAATTTTACTTTTCTTCTCCCATATCAGTTGAAGTGTTCTCAAACCACAGAAAAATCATACCAAACAAATTGAAATTAGAAAAATTTGCAATTTTTTCCCCTTTAAGGACTTATATGAATGACATTATTTGAAATTAATCTTCTGTATCTTTTTCTGATGGAGCCACAGAGCTGTTTAGCTTATTGCCCTCTTCATTTCTCCATTTTATACTTGGTCCGCTTGGTCCCGCTGACCCCTCTTCCTGGCACTGCTTTCCTCAGCATTGATCGGAAATTTTTAGGGGAAATTGCAGCAACGGAGGGATCAAGTTGGGCCAAGCAATAGCAGGAAAAGAGATTGAAGAGGATTTAACTTATGCACTTGCTGATTGCAGTGGTAAGAGCAATCTTTCCCCCTTTGTGTTTTTCGCTCCTCATTTTTCCCTTTCTTTTTTCTTTGCACGGATCCATCATAATACTGAAATTGGACATTGCCTGACATATATGATATACTGCCTATGGGTTTAAAGAGGCTTTCAGACAAGTGCTGTTAATCAGTGTTTACTTACAGCTTATTAGGAATTAGTCTATCCTGGGACTAAAGCTTATACCATGATTTGACCTATGGCAAAAAAAAAATAGCCAGCCAGTCTTTTTATTTTTATATATTTTTTATTTGAAACCCGAGGGTTTAATGTGTCTTTAAGAAGGATGAGGATGTGCATTTGCAGATGTTGTGGCAGATTTGTATGTGAGTATGTAATATTATGTATGTGTTTGTGATATATTATCATGTCCAAACGCTACTTTTACTGCTGGGGCATAGACCATGGGTGTAAAGGTAATTTTAAAAGCAATAATCTTGCTCTTCCTTACTCATTGCCCCTGACATTTCTCTCAGCTCTTTTGTTTTTCCAAGGAAGACAAAGGGAACCAAAGTCTATTAAACACATTATTCATGTAGCCCCTACTGCTGCGGCTCCATTATACCTAAATGGGTAAGGTTATTGCTTCCATTGCATTTTTGGGATTGTCCTTAATGGATTTTGGCATAACTCCTCCTAAAGCTATGTGCTTAAATTATTTAATTTAGAATGTCTGTCAGTGCCAATGGTGAGTCCAGCTATAAAAGTACAAAAGTGGGAACTTTTAAATTTCTCCATAATAAGTGTAGGAAAGACCAGACCTTGAGGCAAGGTTATCAAAGTCTTTCAATACATAGATCAAAATCAAACATGAAGGTTTCTATTGTTACATTTCTTGTGAACCACGTGGAAGGTACTATGAAGTGCCAATTTGTGTTCCGTAGGAGTCCTTGTGAGTGTGTTTGTCTGTAGACAGTCCACGAGTGCACGCTCCATCCTACTAAGGTATTACCTTTCGTGTGAGCAATATACTCTTCATGTTATTATTACTACCCATTTGAGGGCTTACAGAAATTGTACTAAAGTAAAGTAATATTACGATAGTCATTACATTCACATAGACAGGAACTTTTCAATAAATCTAAAGCCAGGATCTGATTAGATCATTACAAGTTCAACTTCATCTTCAAGTTAGACAGAGCATGCGGGTGCCGATGACTCGGAAGAGGCAAGTTTTTAAATTCAAATTTCTCCACTAATAATGTAGTAACTAATGTCATGACAGCAGTAATGTTATTGTAGTATTAGCATAAACACATGATTCAGGTAATGTAACATAACCTAATGTTAGGTCCTATTATACAACACCATGAATCTCACATTATATATGCCAGTTAGTGCCACGCGAAAGGTCAGTGAACACATTCGCTCCACAAGTCATTTAATTTGTGCAAATTAATCATGATTACTACATAACTACTTGTGTAAAATGTATTTCTTTGTGGAGTTTTTAACCAGATTATTATAAAGTAAAGGGTGCTAAAGATCAAGAAAAGGAACAATGTGAAGGAACAAATTTAGTTCTCCTGATGATAAATTTAGGGGCCGAGCTGGAGAGCATTTCTATAAATATACAGCTATATATATGCTATATATAATGCCAAAAAAAGAGGGGAAAAAAAGCAGCGCACTATTATATTTCTTGGAGAGCTTTTAGCCTTGGTCTCCATGGTACTGTTGCTCCAGTTGGTCAGGTCGAGGCTCAACAACATTAAAATGGCAATATAATGAAGTCAGCTGATGACCTGAATGTACTGAATGAGCAGTTTATCACATCAAAGGACAAACAAACAAGGAATTTGACTTTTGTTTAAATGACTCACTGTACAGAAAAGCATTTATGAAGGTTTTTATTTAGATTTGGGCAAATACAGATAAATATAAGTGAGGAAATATGTGCAAAAAAGCAAATGCAAAGTGACAATACAGTACAAAAAGTGATGAACAGTATAGTGCAGAATTATATAGTGCAGAATTTACTGCGGTATTTGTAGAACTGTGTTTCTCAGGTGTTCTGAGATGCGTTTCTGTTCAGCACAGTTGTAAAATTGTGGCTCTTTGATTTATCATAGCCTTTCTGTTTGCCCAATTTTAACAATGCATTTCCATTCAAAAATGTTTATTTAGACTCTAGCCATCTATTTTTTACTGTTGCATGTAAAAATTCCAGAAGATCAGCCATTTCTGAATTACATAAACAGTTCAACTGACAGCAGCAACCACGTTACAGCCAAAGACACTGGGATCATCACCCCCCCAAAAAAAAAAAATTATTCTTTTGACAGATATCTGATCGTTGACTGATGTTCACAATTCAAATAAATTCCAGTTCGGTTTTATTTGTATGGCAGTTTTACACTTCTCGCAAAGCAGCTTTACATAGTAAAACAAATTTCGTAAAGAATTTTAACTTATAATGTAAAACATTTCCCTACAAGCCCAATATATCCCCTAATGAGCAAGCCTGTGATGATGGCGGCAAGCAAAAACTCTCTCAGTTGACATAAGGAATTTATATATGTATAACTGTATGCATGAGCAGTGTTACAGATGTTCCTATTAAAGTAGGCAATGAGTGTGTTATTGACATGTAAAAAACCTACAGTAAGTATGATCACTAACACTATCTATGATGTAAAATGCATGTTTTTCTATAGTTTGTATTCTGTATTCTGTTCTTGAAGCCATTATGTTGATTATTAAGCTGCTAACGCAGAATGTGCAGGTTTTGTGGTGCGCAGTAATGGATGCTTCATGTATTCAAGGAAGAAATAAAAGTGAAAAGTGAAGCTGGATATAAGCCAAGGTCAAAAGGAAGCTGCTACAGGAGAAAAAGCAGTGGTGCCCATTAACATTAACTCTGTGTGTGTGTCTGTGTGTGTGTGTGTACGTGTGTGTGCGTGTGTGTGTGTGTGTGTGTGTGTTTAATTTAAATTCAGAATAAAATGTTCAATGTATTGACATAGATGTGATTTGAACTTGTGTCAGCAAACAAGCAAGAGAATTTAAGAATCATGAACTGTGCACACTGTACTCACAGTACACAGGAACAACACAAATCTGACCTGCAAATGAATTGCAAATTTTAGAGCAAGCATGGAAGGTGCATACATTGCAATCATCAGAAAATCTAAGTACAACCATTGGCCTAAAGCATGCATCTACATAATATAATGTAAATTACTCTAGCAGTCACATACATATAATACTATTCATTTTACATGCTTTCATTCTATCAGCTAAACTGTATAGAAAGAGTAACACGCTTCTGTGTGCAAGGATCCACCTCACCTTAGAATTAGAAACCTGTTATGTACATAGAATAATATAACAGACTGTATACATTTGGACTAAGCAATTGTAAAGCTGATGCAGACTTCTATTCAAGCTTACTTGTTTGCTTAGCTGTAACTCTGTGGGCATTTTATATATTTAATTAAATATTGCAGTGTACCTGAGCTGATAAAAATGCTGTCTTTCAGTTGCTGGGTTACTTTGTACATGAGAGACAGTCAGTCAGTGTATTACTAGGAATAGTTTCATAGCATATTAACCTTTAAATAAGCACACTAGGTACAATTCAGATAGCTAAAATGATAAACTACCATGTTATCATGGTAAAATAAAATTATTTAAATCACTCAAGCGATCTAGACAAACAGGTGTACGAGAGAGTCTCATTAAGGCGCCTGTGCATACATCATATAACAACCAAATGTCATCTCAATCTGTTTTCCATTTGGCCACTAACCGAGTTAAATTATCAATTAGTCTCATAGAGATGGACAATTAGTCTCGTGGACAATCTCCTCAACGTTACCTCATATAACAATGAACAGAGTGAGATAAGATGACAACTATTCATCACCGACGCTTATATAACGCAGTCTCTACCATATCCTCCTTAAGACCCAAACACTAATCTTGTGTGTCTTGTCATTTCTATGCACTGCTTCTCTTCCTTACCACCAGATAACTATTAAACTTGTTCAACATCTTCACACAGGAAGACGTTTTCCAAAGGAGTAACGCCCAATGGCCCTAATAGGTAACCATTCAAGGACATACACACAATGTAGATGGAAGAAAATATGATGTCCTCATATGAGGACACTGGAGTCTCAAGAGGATATTAATCAAGCATTTCTTAAAGCATGTGTGTGTGTAGTCTAGGTATGCATCACTTTGTGGTGACTTTCTTCATTATTGGGGTCAAAATACAAGCCTCCATACCGTGAATCATTAAATTTTAATTAAATAGGTGTTTTACTTTTAGGGTAAGGTAAAGGTTACGTTAGGGATAGAGTAAGGTTAGGTTTAGGGTAAGGTAGGTTTAGATTGGTGTTAGGGTAAGGTAAAGTTAGCTTTAAGTTAGGTTTAGGGTAAGGTTAGGTAAAAAACAGGGCTAGGGTAAGGTTAGGTAAAGATTAGGAATTGGGTAAGGTTAAGTTAAGGGTAAGGTTAGGTTAAGATTAAGGTTTGGGTAAAGTTAGGTTAAGATTAGGGTTAGGGTAAGGTTAGGGTTAGGTTAGGTTAAGGTTAGGTTTAGTTTAGGAATAGGGGAAGGTTAGGTTAGGTTTATGGTAATGGTAAGGTTATATTAAGGGTAATATTAGGTTAAGATTAGGGTCAGGTTAAGGTTTGGATAAGGTTAGGTTAAATTCAGGGTTAGGAAAAGGTTAGGTTAGGTATAGGGTTACTGTAAAGTTAGTGTAACGATTAGGTTAGGTAAACATTAGGGTAAGGTTAGGTTAAGTTTAGGGTAAGGTTAGGCTAAGGTTAGGGCCAGACTAAGGTTAGGTTAAGGGTAAGGTTAGATTAAGATTAGGGTTAGGTTAAGGTTAGGATATGGTTAGGGTAAGTCCCCTGGAAATTAATGTAAATCTCTGTATTGTCTCCGGAAGTGTTTTTTCACAGCAAAGTGTTTTTCCCTCACCTAAAGTAAATTTCTTAATGTATTAACATCCAGCCATCTTGAGTATCAACATCCAGCCAGTCATTGCTCCTCTTAGAGGGTTAAAGGCTTTTCTCACATGAGCTATGAGTAGCATCAAAAATAAAATGCATAACCTAAACACATTTCATTTTATCCAGTCTCTAAATCATGTAGAGACCATCAAGGACTATTCTGAACAGGACAAACCTTTCCACATCATAAAATGTATCAGCAGGTGTCACAAAAACTGAAGTTTATTTGATAATAATACTACAGTCGAGTTGCCTGACATCAACAGACATCAATGTTTTAAAGGAAATACAGGAGAATCTCATTAATATATGGCCACTTCTTGGACCCCAAATTTCTTACATGGAATGACCAAAAAGTGCATTTTTTTGTAATTTTTTGGTGAAATTAACCATATTATTGTAATATGATGGCATTCTGCTTTGATCCATGGCAGCGTTCATGCCCACGCACAAGTGCATTCACACCCGTATATTTGCTCTAACACCTTTATACACACCTGTATACACAACACTCCACACCTCCTGTGATCTCAGCTATGTGTATTTTAATAAGTTTTCATCAAAGTCTTCATACATTTTAGGGTCACGTGACCATATTTACTTTTTGAGTATAAGAATTAAATATGCTTAATATGTGTTGAGGTGCATTGGACCCAGACATGCTCACATTAACATGACTTAACATGACAATAATCTATGTACAGTATTTCTCCCTTCACCCTGTCACCACCTGTCCTTCATAGACGAGTCAGAGCAGTTTTGTTCGTTATTATTTGCTTTCATATGAAAGACTGACTCATCTGATGCTTTTACTGTGTAAATGTGCTTTTGTGGATCGGTGAGGAAATGCTTTTTGGTTTGCTTATCGCCATATATGTATTAACAGAATGGGTGTGAAAATCTGTTACATCTGTTGAGTTCTGACAAACACCCCCCCACACCCACCCCCCAACCCCAAACACACACACACACACACACACACACACACAAAACCACAAAAAAACACCATTTTTGTCAAACCTACTCACTCACTCACTCGCTCACTCACTCACTTTTTGAACCACTTAGTCCCACTAGGGTCGCCAACACTGGACATCAGCAGGGTACACCCTGAACAGCTCAACAAAACTACTCAAAAGAAATTTAAACAACAACAACAACAAGCAAAAAGGTCCTGGGTTCGATTCCCGGTCACCGGGGATTGCATATGTAGAGTTTGCATGTTCTCCCCGTGCTTGTGTGGGTTCCCACTGTCCAAAGACATGCATATTAGGCTATCTGTTCTAAATTGCCCTGAGGTGTGAGTGTGAGTGTGAATGTGAATGGTTGTGTGTGTTGCCCTGCATTGGTCTGGCAAGCTATTATATCCGCCAGACACTATTCAGACCGTGTACCCTGCCTTCACCCAGTGTTGGCTGATTAAGGCAGCAGCTTCCCAGCAACCATAGTAGGATTAAGCAGTTTGGCAAATGAATTAATAAATGGATGAATATTGCTAGTGTGTGAGTTCTTCATCGCCAAGTAATCTTGTAAATAATATTTACCTTCATATAACGTATTGACTCAGGTGAGAACTCGGAAATGAAAAGGCAAGAACTATTAGCCTCCCACTGTGGTGCCTCTTGTACCAAAGTATATGTTTGAGCAGTTCGGCTTAATTATTAGCACCAAAAGGTTGCACTTGAACCCATCCGCATGTCACACATGAAGTTACTCAGCTGATCTACACAGAAAAAGAAAAAGAAAGTGTTTTTTCTATTGTCTGTGCATGAATCTGAGCATTGTGTACTGTGTTGATTATTGTAGATTATATAAGTAATATGTGACATACATGTGGTTAAGGCCTGATGCAAGTGAGCAACACTGTATGAATAATAATTCCACATGTCCTATACTATGTGTCCAAAATTTTTTGTACATCTTACCATTACATCTGAATCATTACATCACACATTATATGCAAAATTTTCTTGGACCCTTCTCATTTTCTAGTGGAGCTGCTTATGCCGAAAATCAATGGAGTAGTTCATTATGTGATACAAGCATGGAATTTGGTGTGAGTGTTATTTGGAAAAATCATTTTCAGAGAGTTACCCAGGCCATCTTGAACTTTCAGTAATAAAGATGGCACCCACATTTTTTGAATTCTATCTTTTACAGAGTGTTTTATTTCAGTTTGAGTTTGCATTTAATGTATATTTTTCTTGCTATATGACTCTAGTCTGTGGCTTATTTGATGGGCTATAAATTTTAATTATGTTATTTTAAAGTAAAGAACAGAATTTTATTACTATACTATCATAATATTAAATTTCACAAAATGCTGGAATATTTATAAATAACAAATAAAAAAATAAAATTTTCTCCACATTTATTTCTATCTCTGACTTTGTTATAGGATAGATGTGATAATACTGAATAGGAAAGAAATACATCGTGAATTGTCCAGTTTTTTTCTTTTCCAGAATATGTGATATTTTCATTGTGGATTTCTCCAAATTTTTACCTGCTGCATGAAAAGCCATATGAAAAGATTCTGAGACCAGAGATGTGTTGTTACTGAAATAAAAAATTATAAAAGTCAATCAAGCAACTAATATCTCAAAACTACCATTTTCAAGAACTGGAAGGAGAAAACTGAACTTGACAGTTTTGGATTGGCGGAAAGGTTATGCTTGTATCATAATTTGAACTATTTTAGCAACAAGCCGCTGTACTATTCGGGATTGTAAAGGCTCAGTGATCGGGGAGTCCACTTTAATTATTTTTCAAGTCTAACTTGGCTCAGCCTACTGTAGGCACTTGTCAGCTTTTCCTTTTCATTCTCATTCTCATTCTCATTCTCATTCTCATTCTCATTCTCACTCCCACTCCCACTCCCACTCCCACTCTCACTCTCACTCTCACTCTCAATCCCACTCTCACTCCCACTCTCTCTCATTCTCTCTCTCTCTCTTTGTAAGCGCTCAGAAGGAACACTTAATAGTACCAGTGATTACAAACAGGTGAAACTCATCCTGTTAACTGCTGGTGCCTCCCAACTCCTTTATGCCTGCAGACGGTGCTAAACTCCACCCTTGGTGCCACATCTACCTTTGCTGCTATAATAATCTCCACATTTTTGGGAAGGCTTTGTATGAGATTTTTGATGATCACCGTGGGAATTTCTTGTTATTCAGCCACAAGAACATTAGTGAGCTAATGTCTGCTGAGGAGGTGTGGGGCACAGTCACATTCCAGTTCATCCCATTTGTGCACAGTATGGTTGAAGTCAGGACTTGCTAGAGGACATACAAGTTTTTTCACTCTAAGCTCTGCAAATTATGGCTTCCTGGTCCTTTGTACATGCACAAAGGCACTGCAGTGCTAGAGCAGGTTTGGGCCAATCCTTTTGGGAAGACTTACATTTGGGTGTGAGGGCCACAGCAAACTGGGTGTGTAGCATATATGTGAAGATAAATCGGAATCAGAATACTTTACTGATCCTGGAGGAAATTTATACTTAATAATAGGTAAAAAATAAAAATAAAAACAAAGATATGATCCATCCATCCATCATCTATACCTCTAATTCATCGGTTTGTGCATCAGGCAGGTGAAACACTTCACCTTCTCCAAATTTCCAATCAAAATTTGCATAGACCTGCGTGGCGGTGCATTAAACACTGCATCAGGCATCATGACAATACAATTACAAGATGACTGACACATCTGAAATGCATATTACTTAATATCCCCTCTAAAGTAATACATGCAACTGTGATTGCATGCCTTAGTCACACAATTGAAGTGACTAATATGATATGAATTACAAAAAAAGTCTACATAAGCCATGAGGTATTGAATTTCCTGGCATTTATTTTACTCAGTAATCTGAATGGATGGCAATTATCATTTAATCTCATCTTAAATGAATTATCATGGCATGATTACATCTGTGATGCTGTATTCATTCCTCATGGACCTGTCAGTGTGTGATGGGTGTGAAGACAACTCTTTCCTTCTCATTAGCTTTATGCCATATGCTTTTTACCTGCAAGTAATTATAATTTCATGATAAAAAATTATATTTCATGATAATAAACAGAATATCCACTGACCACCATGCCAATTTAGTGAAATATGTTTTTTGTCGGCATCCGTCCATGTCGGGAGACAATGGTATAGTAAATGGAAGGATCAGTGCTGGGAGCATTTCCTAGAGTGCACCAAGGGGATGCACAATGCCAAGGGGAACGCCAAGGGGATGTATCAAGAGAGCAACAGGCCATCTGTTTCCAAGACTGCCCCTCTAAAGTCCAGGGAAGTCATCACAGACCAGAGCAAGCAGATGGAGCACTGGGAGGACCACTACCTCGAGCTCTACGCAACCCAGAATGTGGTGACCAATGCCGCCCTGGAAGCCCTTCCCCAACTCCCCATCATGGAAGAGCTAGATGCACTGCCAACTCAGCAAAGCAAGAGCTTAGCAAAGTCACTGACTGTCTTGCACGCTAGAAGGCCCCGGGACCCTATGCCATATCACCTTAAGTCCTGAAGAGTAGGAAGCCAGTATTACTGACATCCCTGCACGAGTTGCTCTGCCTATGCTGGGAGAAGGGTTACGTACCACATAACATGGGCAATGCTAACATCGTCACCTTATACAAAAACAAAGGTGACCGCAGTAATTGCAACAACCTTTGCAGCATCTCCCTGCTCAGCGGTGTGGGGAAAGTCTTGTTCTGGCACCCCTCCAGTGTCTCGCTACTCAGGTCTACCCAGAGTCACAGTGTGGTTTTACAGCCAGAAATTTGGATATGATCTTTTCTCTACACCAGCTGCAAGAGAAGTGCCACAAGCTGCAGATGCCCCTTATACAGCACTTTCAAAGACTTCAACCAGGTCAACAGAAGCAACTTCACCTACCTGGGGTCAGTCATATCCAGCTTCCAGTCCCTGGATGCAGAAGTGAGCAGCAGTATTGCTGTCATGGCCTGACTCGGAAAGAGGATGTGGAACAACAGCCTTCTGACAGAGAACACCAGGATGCATGTGTACCAGGCCTGTGTGCTTAGCACTCTCCTCTATGGCAGCGAGTCCTGGAATACATATGCCAAGCAAGAAAACAGGCTCAACAGCTTCCATCTCCACTGCCTCCATCACATTCTGCACAGAACTGGCAAGACCGAATCACCAACAGTGAGGTCCTCCAGCGTGCTGGCATTTCAAGCATGCTTGACCTACTCTCCCAGAGGCGCCAGAGGTGGCTAGGCCATGTCAGCTGGATGGAGCCTGGCCGCATTTCCAAGAACATTCTGTATGGGGAAATGAGTGAGGGCACCCACCCCGCTGGACATTCACATCTCCGGTTCAAAGATGTCTGTGAATGTGACATGACGCTGGCAGGCATCGACCCAAACACCTGGGAAATCAAAGATGACAAGAGCACTCTGTAAAGGGCCACAGTCAGAAGCGGAGTCCAGTGAGCAGAGGAATAAAGAAACTGCCCTGCTTGCCAACAAAAGAGCAAAGAGGAAGGAGAGGGCAATTTCATTTACCAATGAGCCATCCCCCTTCACATGCAGCTGATGCAGAAGAGTGAAATATATAGTGTCAAGTTTAAAACTGCTCTTGTGTCCTGCTCCTCGAAATAGCAGTTCAGGCTTAAAATGATTCAGGAATGTGTGCATCCATTTGGCAGCTAATGAAATCCTCCATTTTGTAAGGGCAAAGCCTTTACAAGAAAATTATAAATGTAAGTTGCTCTGGATAAGAGGGATTGCCAAATTCCATATGTGTATTTCAGGTCCAAGTTACACAGACACAAACAACCATTCGCATCTGATCTAATATACATGGCTTTGGACTGGAAGCCAGAGCATCTGGAGGAAACCCACATAAGCCAAACAACCAGCAACCTTACCGCCATATTGCTCAACAGTAAAATGTAATTCATTTGAATATCAATTGATCTCTTATATGATACCAGAATATCAGTGGTATGTGATGAATTAATGTTTATCTTTATTAAAAGCTGTACTCAATATCTGCACTGATAATAATTTTAAATTATAAATGAACTTTGATCTGCAGGTAAACTGGTAGAGAATTGTTTTTCATGCTTTCACTGACCGGATATGTAGATAGCTTAGATCTTGCTAGAATATTTGAGTTTGTTGTACTGAAAGTGTTGCGTTATATGAAATTCACCATGTAAAACCACATTAATGCACAAATTGTAGCTCTGAGTTGGCTTTAGAAATGCAGCCCACTGTCTGGAAACATTAGTCATTTGTACTATATCTTGTACACTGAAAACCACTGAAAGCCATGACTTTACCTTGAACTACCTTGTAAAGAGTGACCAATAAAAATGAGAACGGCATGGCCATGGGTCAGTTTTCAAGACTGTGAGAGAAAATATGGCTATTTTTTTGTACATATAACATAATCTCCTAGCAATTTCCTCAGGGACATTTCTTATAGACAAAGAAAATTCAGCCATGCATAAAGTAAAGCTGATTGGATTCTTACAGCTATTGCATTGGGGTTATCAAGGATAGCACACACTGGTGCATATTGGGAAAACTACCATACTTTGTGTAACATTTTTTTAAATTATGCATTTGTCACATCCGATCATCCATCCACCTATCTAATATCTATACTACTAATCTGCCAGGGTCATGGGGGAAGCTGGGGTCAATCCCAGCTGAGTTCATATTAAGGACAGGTACACACTGAACAGGTCATCGATCTACCGCAGGGCATGAGATACATACATACATACATACATACATACATACATATATATATATATATATATATATATATATATATATATATATATA
>JAOUQZ010000017.1:4212439-4223109 GCA_028564935.1 Neosilurus hyrtlii | reverse complement strand
TATATATATATATATATATATATATATATATATATATATATATATATATATATATATATATATATATATGTATGTACTATTCATTTACCTATTGTGCAAGACTGTACAGTTTATCCATACTTGGTTATATTTGTCAAAGTAAATTCTAATAATAAAATGAATAAGATAACAATCAATCGGAAAATCAGTCACCTTAACCTTGCATGACCAAGCTGTGAATGTGCATATATCAGTTTATAACATTTCTGCCTTTCAAATGTGCACTTCTGGTCTCTTGAAGAACAACACTGTACATCTGAGGAAGTACGGATATCTTCTCATCTCGTACATCCCTTCATGAGAACATTATGGCTGCGTCACTGATGCTAATGTTTTAAAATTCCAGCAATGCAACTAATATGTCATACACACTGTTGTGTCACTGCTTTGTTGAGATCTGCTACCTAATACATATCTGCTACAGTGGTGCTGTCCACTAATGGACTGAGTAAGGAGGGGCTGGTAAATTGTGCATAGCAACAAATGGACTACATTAACTGTATACATACAAAGTGCTCCTGCATGGTTGTTTTAAATAATATAATAAATAATAAATAGTGAATGGGACCGTGCATGTGCATGTATTCCGTATCCCCTCATTCTCATCCCCTTTCACAACTTGGAGATGTACATCAGCTACATCAGACCCTTGATACTGCAAGTATCTCTGGGAAACAAAATGCTTTTAAAGCCATTAGTAGTGATACTGTAGTGCATCCCACTCCTGAAGTGTCTCAGAGTGCTGGTGTGTCCTACATCCCACTTTAATCATCTGATCCCACAAATCCTCTTATAGGATGGAACCATGTGAAAACCAAATGGATCATGGTACAACGCAAAAAACAGCAAACAAACAAACAAAAACAAAAAAAGCAAACAAAAAAAAAAAAACAATCATAAACTTCTGTTTGACCCTGAGTACAGTAAATATGAAGGCAGATTGTTTCACATTATATATGTACTGCCTGGCCAAAAAAAATTAAAAAGAAGAAAGTCGTATTAAGGAAAGTTCTATTTTCACAGAGTGCATTTAGCCTTGACCACAGTATATAATTTCCATGGTATTGTTGGTCAGGTTATTGTGGCAATAAAATGAAGTCAGCGGACGACCTGAATGTACTGAATGAGCAGGTTATCACATCATTGGACTTTTTCTTCCCTGATGGTACAGATATATAATGGGGTAGCTCATGATAATGAAAGAGTGGTTCAGGGGGCATAAGGAATTATTTTTATTTTTGTATTGGCACTAATAAGTCCTGACCGAACCCTATTGAAAGATTTCGGGATGTGCTGGAGAAGACTTTATGGAGTGGTTCAGTTTTTTCCTCATCACTTCAAGATGTCGGTGAGAAATGAACCCAACATTGGATGGAAATAAATGTTATGTTGCTTAAGTTTGTTGAAACAACGGCATGACGATTATGTGCTGTAAGAAAGACTAAAGGCGGAACAACGACATATATTCGTGTGGGTGACTTTTTAAATTAATTAATTAATTAATTAGTTTATTTTTGCCCTGGCAGTGTATTAATCCAATAAAGCTTTAAAAGCAATCAATGCAGCCTAGTCATTTCCTGCAGCTGTAGCTCTTCTTATAAGGTGAAAAATGTAATGTAAAATAGCAACGTGGTGAGTGTGAAAGGCCTTTTTGTCTTTTGGCCACTGGATTTTCTTTTCAGAAGTAGACATTTATAATGCAGGGATTTTTTGCAAAACAAAATTGAAAGATCAGGCATTTTTCTTTTTCATGGTCAAAAGGGATAGGCAAAACTTTAAAAAAATATTTAATTAGAATGAATAAGAATTTGATTTTCAGTTAAATAAAATCACAAAAAACAAAACAGAAAAATGAGAAAGGTATGTTTTTTCATTTTCTGGGACCTGATTTACCCACTGGTAGAGGGTAAATGAAGCATGGTGCTACTGCTGCAGCAACGGACCACAATGAATCCTATGACTGTCGAATTCTGTGTCTCTAGTGGGCACAGTCGCTACATGGCAGCTTGAAATCACTCACACAGGAGAGTTTGCAATGAAAATGAAGGTGATTGCAATGCAGAGTTTATTTCATAAACACAGACTTAAAACTCCTGATAAAAAAAGAAAGTGAGGGCTTTTACCTTCCCATGTATCCCATGCAGGGGCAGTCATGGCCTACTGGTTAGAGAAGTAGGTTTGGGAACTTAAGGAATATTATTATTCTTATATATATATTAATATATATTATTCTTCTCATGCACTCATTTGCCGAACAGCTTCATCCTATCATGGTGATGTACATGTCTTTGGATTGTGGGAGGAGACTGGAGTACCCCGAGGAAACCCACACACAGACATGTATTTTAAAACAAAAATTTATTATCTCTTATTTTTTTGATTTTTAATATCCAATACTGAAAAAAAAAATTACTAGAAGACACCCTGACCATGAAAAGGTCAAAGGCTATTCTAAATGTTGGGGTATTTGGTATCTATTTTGAAGTTTTCATTTTGTTAACAATCTGCTCGTGCACACTTGAATACAAAATGATAACACTGCCATCTTATGGTTACTGTTCAATGACACGTCATTCGTACTACTGTTGCCCTTTAAATAAATTGTGCTTGCTCGCCCCCTAGCGATTAACTAGCAAAATGACCAACTCTGGTTAAATATTAAAGTGTATAAGTAATTAATTAGCAGTTAACATGTGATTAATCATGTGAGGACCTTTTCTTTTTTGGCATTTCATGGGTATTGCTGAGTAAAATAAATATTGTCATCTCCATGATTAAGGTCAGTAATTTACATCAGTAATTTACAAGAAGTCTTAAAAACAGATTTTGGGAAGTGTAAACCTTTAGAGTATCTACAGTGTGTGAGGTCATCGCCAGAGACTGGTCATCACTGGTAAAAATATGTTTATAGGACATATTTCGCAGCTCACTGATTAAATACAATATATATTACATTCATTCATTTTCTAAGCCGCTTAATATTAATTAGGGTCACGGGGAGGCCCATCATCCGGCTCTGGTCGAGGGTGGGGTACACCCTGGACAGCTCGCCAGGCCATCGCTGGGCCATATGTATTATATTATAATGAGAATAATTACATCACACCGATCAAAGACTGTATCACTGGAATAATTAAACCAGACTCGTTTGAATGAGGTTTAATAGTCTTTATTAATTTATAGACATTTTTTCCTGTGGTAACTCCAAGTTTCTTTTTAATATCAATAATATTTCCCATAAAGTTTCATTTAATTTACATCTATAATATTTTACTCATATAGGCTATGTTTTATTGATTGATCTCCTTATTGCAATAAACAAGAGTAGCCAGTATGGGTGGAGTATTGCTACGTTTCACCATACATACTCTTTCATCCCTCTGACAAATTCAAAAATAACTTTATTGGCAAGACGAGGTTTGACCAAAAGCTTCTCAGGGTTTCTCTTTTCTCTGCTCCTGGAGAAGCTTTGGGTGGAATAAGGCTACGGCTAAAACACACTTCATTACTAACATTACACCTGCCCTGAAAGATTGGATGAATCTACCAAAGGACTCCAAACATATATGTACACTGACGATGCTCCTTCTGGGGATGACTACAGGATGGATTTATTCTTTCTTGAGTTCACAGATGAATCTAAGTGTGTATCATGCTTACGGAGTGTGCTGGGAAATGAATCGCTGTTACTCCTTGCAGTTTGCAGCCTGATACGCCATCACTGAAGCTTCTGTGGAAGTGATACTTTACTGCAGATTGGTGAACGCTGCACCACGGCCAGCTGTGGTCTGATACAAGTCATTCAGGCTAGCTTGATTGATTTAGGTCTGATATACACTCAACGCTAAAAGATACACACTGACAAGAACAATAGCACCCTTGCTAGTGCCTCACTAAGTAATGAGAAAAATAAAATACATCTCCAAATAGAGGTCACTTTAATCAAAGCACAATGGTGAACGCTAACACGTGTTAGCATTTCTGTAATGGCATTATAATGATAATGATTCTGTAGTTACGAAATTTGCTGACCACACATACAAAATGCAACAATGAAATCTTAAAACTTAGCTACATGAGCTGTGCAAACAATATGGCTGACTATATATTATTTTCACTCTGATTTCCTGTATTTTGTGCCCTTATCAAAGATTCATAAGACCCCTTTTTAAGTGAAGGGCGACCGAGAGTCCATCACAGCTCTTCCTGCTGCACTAAAAAGGCCAACATCGCTATGGACGAACGCAGTTTCCCATCAGCAGACAACACACAAATCAGTTTACAGAACCCTGTACATTTGGTTTATGCTCACATAGAGCAAGTCATGTTATTTGATTGCTTATTGCATTACAAATATCCAAACACTAAGACATTTTAGTGTATCACTTGTCAGTGGAAGGGCTTTAGGTGTGTCCATCAGTACCTTATGAAAGATCATTCCAATCTTATGATTGGTCTTGCTATCCAATATTTTTGTCGCCCCACACACGCCACATCCCCACTGAATCCTGCCATGACTCTCGACCTAAAATTATTTTGGGGTGTATTTTTCCACCACCATAGTCTTCAATTCGCTAATTCTATAATAATCATCAAAACAGTGTTTTATGAAAAAAAAAAAAAAAAAAATACCACAACCATAAAATAATGACATTAAATCAACCATAGTAAAATAATAAAAATTATAAGCATTGCATGGCTTTAGATTCAAGACAGGAAGCAGACCAAATAACGGAAGAACAGTCTTGTCCTCTTTGTGATGTCACTGTGATCCTGTGGCTTCTTCCTGTTTAGTTATTATTCATTCCATTTCTTCCCCATTTCCCTGCTCTTTCTTCTCCTCCACGAAGTGTTGTCCACTTCTCCACCCCTCACTGGGTCAGGTGATAAAGTTCAGGATGGATTTTAGTTGGGACGTAGGAGAAAATGTTAGAGAAAGTTCAGGGTTCATATTGCTGGCCTTTCTGTTGAGATTGCATAATTTGTGTGTATATGTTTATGTGAGTGAGAGAGAGAGAGAGAGAGAGAGAGAGAGAGAGAAAGAGAGAGAGAGAAGATGGACATAGGAGGCTGTGTGAGTCCAAACCTTTGCTTATATTGCAGGGGTGCCCAAACATTTTAGATGGAACAGGACAGGAAGCAGTGGCCACCATGGATAAATGGTAACCACATTACCTGCCTATTCATTTCTCCTCCCCCAAGATGAAGCAGCATGTTTCTTGCCTCATTGGGACTTTATTAGAACTACTTGCAGTTCCCACTTTGACCACAAGGTGTAATAATAAATCTATGGAACTAACATCCTATAAAATAAAGTACGCTAAAGTTCATGACTTTACATTTGAGAGTCCATCTCCAGTGTGAGTGTGTTAGAGAGAGTGCCTGTGTGTTACTGCCTGCAGAACAAAGTTCTGAAAGCACTATGTGTACCCATTTGCAACCAATTAGATTCAGTGGTTGCAGCCCAGTTCTTTGCAACCCTAGGGGTGCGATTCATACTGAAATTAATTCTTGTTCAACCCATAGCGGGATACAGTACTGTCACTATCCAAGTATATATCCTCAACTGAGGAACGCCAAAGCCACCGCAGAGGATATATACTTGCTAAGTGACAGTACCGTATAATTACCATCAATTTTTATGTCATTGGTCAAAAAAAATAAAAGTAATTTGTATTTTTATTGAATTTTAAAATATATTGAGTTTTAACATGTATCACTACCATTAATATTTTTTAGATGTCTGATATGCCTGTGTATGGTTAGCCGTACCTCCCACAACAGAAGAACCTCCACCATGGATTCCATAGTCATTTTTCCAACATACCCCTTTTACCTTTTTTGTCTCTTTGGACATGTCATGTTTTCCATGAACCTTTATTTATTTTTTTTTTTTTTGAGTTTTTTGAGTTTTATACAACAATGACATCAAGTGGTCAAAGCAGGAACATGACTTTTAAAATGTATCTAATAAGCCAATTTATTTAAGCCTTAAGAGGCTCATTTAATACATCCTGAGGAAGGATGCAGTTTGGCCATCCCTGTTATGCTTTATTACTTTATAAGAACCCCAACATCCATCTAATACCATCATCACTGAGTCTACGAATAGCTATACCATCTTCTTTATACATTTTTTTAAATTATTAATATTTTTTATGTGATACTATCAATATCAGCCAACTTGGAAGTTCTGGACTATGCTACACTACACAAGAATAAATAAAAGTCTACTGGTCTCCCTTTAGGAACTGATTGATTTCCACTAAACAGCAGATCGTCAGCTCAAGTCATCCTCTCACCTCTGGCCAGAAGTTGAAAGTTGACAGACTTTTCCCACAGGAAGTCTTCGGATGTTAGTGTTCATTCTGAATCCAAACTATCATACCACACTGCCATGAAAGCAGTTTGCCTTCTAGTTATAAACACTCACAGACAACACCCGCTTTGGTCATATTACCACTTCCTGTGAATGCCAAAGTCCTTCAAAGAGACCGATCAAGGTACATTATGCAGAGCAGCATCTCCACACTGCAAAGATGCTAACAGTGTCATTGAGGGCAGAACTTCACAGAACTTTGACTGATTAAATAGCAGATCACTTGAAGCAGCTACAGCATCCTACTGATAGAACAGGTTTCTGTTGTTGTTGTTGTTTTTCCCCCTAAGGTGCATAGGGCTAAGGACAGGCTGAACGTGACAGGGAGAATGGACTCGCATTGCGGTACACAGTATCTATGGAAACAGTTAGCAGTAGAAGTCTTTTAGTATGTGTGCGTGTTTGGGTATGTTACATGTCACACAACTCTCCAGCCGTTTGTTTCTTACGTCTGGTTCCTATGTGACTGCTTCCATCTCACAGTGTGGTTGTGTGTGTCAGAAGGGGAAAAATAAATGCGGGGCTGAAGTAATTACTATATTCTGTCTTTCTATTAATTGCTAGTCACTCATTCAGCCGCTTCAAAGAAAAGAGGCGGGTAGGGTGAGGGAGAGAAGGAATAAAACTTTTCCCTTTGTTGTCCTCCATTTCCGGTAGTTCCTCTTTTATAACTGAGCAGTCGGTGGATGAGTATATTCTAGTCATTGCTGTGTGGTTTGCTATTTATTTTTCTACTTGATTACTTCACAGTGTGCTTTTGGATTTGCTGCTCCTGGCTGACTGAAGTAGACGAGAGTGTGTCAGTAGGGTGAGAAAAGAATGGGCCCGTGAGAGGTGCGGATTGGCCCAGGGGCCGGTCTCAGAATAGTATGGCTAAGGGGCGGAGCTTGTAAGAGATGATGATGATGATGATGATGAGAAGGGTGTGGGGTGGGAGCTGCGGCACGGAGACCTAGAGGATTGGATGAGGCAGCAGCTGCCATTGCTGCAGCTACAGCCAGAGGACTGGGCAGGAGGCCAGCACCCAGTGCTTTGGTGAGATCCTGTGGAAAGGACAGAGAAGGACAATTATGCAAAAATGTCAGTGAGCCAAATCAGGGCTACGTCTTGTTAGATCAACCAATCCATGTTTACCAAATAGTACTAAACCTAGAGAATTTAGAAGGGTTGAAACGTCACAACATTCCTTGCAGTATGAAAATATACAATCCTACTGCCATTTTATTTTCTAGTCTTAATTAACACCTGGCAGCACAATGGTATAGTGGTTCAAGTCCTGAGCTCGGTAAGAGTATTTCTGTGTGGAGTCAGCATGTTCTCCCCGTGCTTGTGTGGGTTTCCTCCGGGTGCGCTGGTTTCCTTCCACAGTCCAAACACATGCACATTTGGCCTTCTGGCTGTTTCAAATTGCCCCTGAGTGTGAATGGTTGTGTGTTGGCCCTGCCATGGTCTGGCGAGCTGTTCAGGGTTTATCCCACCTTCACCCAGAGTGGCTGAGATAAGGCTACAACCTTAATCCTCCCCTAGTAGGATTAAGTATCCCAGCAAACGATCCATATTCAAAGGCTTCCAAATAAAAGAGGCAAACGTGTGAATCACGTATCCAGGAGTGACTTATACTGGGTTGGGATAGGTGTATAAACTTGTAGGTAATTTAGCAAGAGCTCACCGTGAGGTCTGCACCCCTGTGCTTTTTGTGTCGGCTCAGGAGTGGGTTGGGCTTCCCTGCTACTCCATCCCGGTGCCTTCGACTTGATATGTGCTGAGGAATTGGTAAACACATACAGCTGTCAGTAGGTTTATTGCAAACCAGGATCCTCATTAGTTCTTACCAAGTAGTAGCTATTCTTTCATATGTGTAACTCTTTATTAACTCTGCATGGCAATCTGATCATTAATCTTTGCATATGTGTGTGTGTGTGTGTGTGTGTGTGTGTGTGTGTGTGTGTGTGTTTGTGTAAATGAATGAATATTCGACTCCCCTCAGATTTCGCTGAGTTTTTCTCTCACCTGTTTGAGCTGCAATTCAGAATTGACCCGCACATTGCAGATCTCACAGTGGAAGGTGCGTTCCTGAGTGTTGGGGTCTGTAGGCCCACTCTCTCCACTGGGCTTGGGTCCCAGACGAGGATACGCCTTTATAGGACCAAGTCCGCTCCGGGCCTCCAGAATGGTTTTGTGTTTGGTGCCTGAGGGATATAGAGATAAGAGATAAGACAAGTGGTATGAAATAAATTAAACTGTTAACTCGGAGAGGAAGATATATTAGAGGAATAAGCCCTGGAACTATGCTGCCATGACTCAGAGTAACAACATCTGTTTTATCACCCTATACTTATCACTTTCTGGATTGTAAGGGAATGACTGGGATTTGAAATGTTTCTGGTGTAATTCAACACAGGTGTAAATTGTGACTCTTCACTTGGCCACTAGGGGGCTCAGTCATCAGGCTTTTAATCAACTGAAAACAGTTTCAGTACACAATATTTTGCCAAACATGAGCTTCTACTGTGGTGAATAAAAAAGCAAGACACATGCTTCTTTTTAACAGATGTTTATAAATGTCATGCGAGGTTTCTGGGGATAAAACAGCTTTTATTAAAAATTATAAACACATTTACTTTGGAAATTAAAAGAAATGTCATATAAATCATATAAAATCACCAGGGCGGCTTGGTGGTGCAGTGGTTGACGCGTTCACTCAGGGTGCGGGCATTTCTGTGCTTGCATCTACTCCCAGTGTTTGCGTGGGTTTTCTCCGGGTACTCCGGTTTCCTCCCACAGTCCAAAAACATGCACAGTAGGCTGATTGGCGGGTCCAAGTTGGCCCTAGGTGTGTGTGTGTGTGTGTGTGTGTATGTGCGTGTGTGTGTATATGTGAATGCTTGTATGTGTGTTGGCCCTGCATTTGCCTGGCAAACTGTTCAGGGTGTACCCTGCCTTCACCCAGAGTCAGCTGAGATGGGCACCAGCCTTCCCGCAACCCCAATTAGGATTAAGTGGCCTAAAAAAGAATCTATTAATAAAATCGCCAGATCACATTAAAAGTACACAGTCAGGAAACACCATCCGGGAGCTCCAGTTTGACTAGGAGTTTACCACTTAATCCTTGACTCCTAAGCCATGTGTGAGTTTAGGTTACAGTAAGGGTATAAGTATAGGGTATATGGGTTAGGGGGAAAGTTGCACGATGTGCTGTCCAATTATTGCTTTTCAATGTTCGCCTGAGTTTTGGTGTCACTTTGGACACAAAATAAGATTTGCGTCTGTGTCGTGTCCATATCTGTAACAAACAGATGGGATACAAACAAATAGATGAGATGTCAGGAAAGAAATTCCACCAAAAGAGCTGTCACCATAAGAAATCCCTCATCTCCTCCTGCTTACAGATCCTTTTTTCCTCCACTTTGCTGTAGAACATTTGGTTTTATTTTCAGGCCTCACTAGCTTTTTGAATTGCTTGATGAAATAGTTGTGTAGTTTCCAGATTGCTAGGCAGTACTTATACTTCGATTACAGCCTCTCATCCCTGCTATAACATGTCACTCCAATCAATCTGCAAAGTTTGTTTTAAAAGCCGGTTTGAGTGCACACAGGAAATCAGGTCGCGTGCTTCTTCCAAGAAACGGTATTTTAAAAGGTATTAAACAAGGTTGATGCAAAAGTTGATTCAGGTGATTTAAATTACATGGAAATAGTAATAGTGGTTTAAAAGCCTGCTTATTTAACTTGCTTGGCATGTTTTCTGCTCTAGACAACCTATCCAAACAACCACACAGTTTTAATGCACTTAAACTGCTGGCCCATACCAAATGAACAGATGAAGTCATGAATAACCAAACAGATGTAGCCATATGCTGAACTGTCTTTAAAAGAACAGTTTGTAACAGTCTCATAAGAAGTAGTACGTCAGGATTCTTCTCTGTCCTTGAGAAATGAACATTCTGTCCTGCTGTCTTAATAATAATAATAATAATAATAATAATAATCCGACCATCTCTTTACACTGCTATTGTCAGCCTCCTGATGAAACCTGTTGTCTCCATTTTTTCAGGAATGACAAAAAACTGAATGAAAGTACAATTAATGATCAGTACAGTGACATGGAGAGAGCAGATTTCGTCAAAAGGCTGACACTATATTATATGTATATATATGTATATATATATGTATATATATATATACACACACACACACACACACACACACACACACACACACACACACTGTGTGCACAATCATTGTATATATA
>JAOUQZ010000017.1:4191420-4204663 GCA_028564935.1 Neosilurus hyrtlii | reverse complement strand
TACTCGAGAGTGTAGAAATGGTAATCATTACCTGTTTTGCTGGAGTCAGTGTCTGTAGTGACCACTGGAGCCCCGGGAGGCGATGGGGAGGAAGTTGGCCTAGGAGGAGGCTTGTCACTTTCCTGTGGACGAGTCTTTGAGGTTTCGATTCCTTTCACTCTCCTGGCATGGCGGTTCCCTTTATAGTGGGCCTCTGCCTGACTCTGAAATAAAAAAAGAAGTTTTAAACTAGTGCTGCTAGCCCAATTCTGTCCACAGAAACCAAAAGCCAAACTTAGATTTGTTCTATTTCATTTTTCTCAAAGTCTGCATATTTTCCCTTCATCACTAAACTGGTTTATACTTAGGGCTGAAATACTGCAATGTGAAAATAATCACCAGGGACTGACAAATGCTCATTATGAAAGCAACCCTTTCATTACACAATGTAAAAACACAACAGTGACTGTCATGGTGTTATGACACAAGGACACTATATAGCAATTTAGTCTCACTGAGCATAATGAACACTTTCTTAGTAAGTCTGTCAGTGCTGTGGGCACCATTCTTGATCCATAAAGAACTAGACAGCTCCTGTCTACACTAACAAACATTTGCACATATACAGTTAATAAAAGCATCAGTGGTCCTAATATGGGACTTTGGAGATCACCTATATCTAAAGCAGGTGCATGTTGCTTGCCCATCTGTCTGTTTGTTCCAGTGCTCAATAAGGTCTGCAGTGGCTAGCATGTAATTATTGGTGATGAAAGACGCATGCATAGATAAATTAAATTTGGAACAGAGATAAACACAATCATTGATCTTTTTTATGTATTTAAACACTTAAATATTGACATCATATATTCTCTTTAACACACAGTGTCTCAAAATTAAATATTTATGAATAACGTATTATATATGTATGATAAAATGGCCACTGCACAACCTGGAAGCACAGATATAGCCTGGAACCTTATTCTTTTTTCATTTGTTAAAAATCTGATAAATATGGCATCTCCATATGCAGAAATACAGTTTAGAATGTTAAAGTATTCCTAAATTGAAAAAAAAAGGGTTGTTTTTTCAGTCACCTTGTAGTTCTCATTTACCATTACCCCCCTTGTTAATAAAAAAGTATATACACATCTACATTAGGTGCTAATGGCGACCTAAAAACTGTGTCTTGCTATACAATCATTACATTAATTAGAAGCAATCAATAAAAAAAAACAAAAAACACTGGGGCAGTGGTGGCCCGATGGGTGGATGCTGGCTTACTGATCCAAAAGGTCGGGGGCTCAAGCCCCATTATCACTAAGTTGTCACTGCTGCCCCCCCATCCCCCACCGCCCCCAAAGAGAGGTGAGAGGCATGTAAAAGAACCATCGCTGTCAGTCGTAAAGAGTAGGCCAATGGGTTGCTGTCAGCAGGTTTCTGCCCTGCAGCGGCCTGGCGAGCTGTCCAATGTGTACCCTGACAATGTAACCGACATTGATTCGGTTGAGATGGGCGCCAGCTCTTTGTGACCATTATTTGGATTAAGCGGTTCTGAAAATGAATGAATGTTTGAATTAAAAACACAATGCGTTTATGAATAATAGCCACTCGAAAAAGTGTTTTTAATCCCGAGACAGCAAACCAATCAGATTGTGCAATTCCAATGGAGTACATACTAATCAGTGTTATTCAATATATATAATTTAAACAAACTGTTGGCTGTTGAAAGGTCAGGAAAGACTTATGGTTTAATTGTTTGTCTTGGAGAACATATTTGTCAGAGAAGGTCAGAGGATCAAATAATATATTTAGTTATCCCAGTGGAAGGACAGACATTTTGTGCTCCTTTATATTCAGAAGCAGTACAATCTCTGATATGTGAAATGGTATACAGAAGTCATCCATCATACTACTGACTCGACCTCTAGTGGGGATACAGGTTGGATTTTTCCAGAAAGACACATTTAGAATCATCGCCTGTGGTCAATGTCCTCATTATAGGGAAGAGAAGTGGTCACCGTGACCAACACACATGCATTACCTAACAGTAGCTTAAAGCATTAAACATAGTCCACTGCAAAATGCAGCCTTTTAGAGTGACACTGATCACTATTAGATGGAAATTCTTCCTGCTGTCATTCGTCTACAGGAACTGAGAGCTGATAACAGCTGACACTGGCTCTAAAATACACAGAGAGAAAGAACGCTTGACACTGGAGCGCAGAAAACATAAATGCTAAGCAAACACTGTAGAAGTGAGATTTGGGAAAGGATGAAAACCTGACATGATCCCATGCTGTGATAAAACTGCACAAACCTATTGGGGTGAAACTGGGTCAGTTCTCGCTGTCCATGATGGCAGGCTGTGGACTGTAAATTGGTCATGACAGAGCCTTATGTAGCCGATAGGATGTCATCAAAGCCCTTTGAGGTACTTAAGGGTCGTCTGTCTAAAAATGTGAGCTCAGATTGGAGGTCATAGAGCTAGAGAGAGGTCACTGCTTAGGGAGCTTGGATATCTGTAATCAAGGAGGACTTACAAAAAGATCTATGCTTAAGATTGGCACATGCAGATGCACTTGTGCTCTGAACTATCCTCCAGGGAGCCACGAATAACATACTCAGGCTGTAGATGTTGAGTATTTTTGAGTGTTACAGGTTAACTGATGGACTGACTAAAACGAGTAGATGGTAAAACATTGTCGACTGTGTATGTCATTATGTCGTATAGGCAGATAATACAAGGTCTCAAATTATCAAAACAAATCTTAAGAGTGAAAAATTCCACATTTACTACACATGAATTGCACTTGTAGATTATGGTCTGTTGCATCTGACTTAAAAATTGTGCATGAGTGAAAATATTTAAATAAAAGCAAACTCAAGCTTGTCACATGTATTTGTAACCACACATCAAATATTTCAGTGGGTATAAAAGAGGATCAACAACCCCCTCCCGGTGCTCAAATTCGTAACATTTTGAAATTCCAGCTATATTCACCCAACACTTATAACAGATAAGTGAAAAAACAAACAAATAAACATTAAAATCGCTCAGATGGTTAAAGGTTCACCTCCTCCGAAAAATACTTGTCAACTCATTCAGGTGTATCTAATCACCTTCTCCATTGGCTTCCACATGTGATCAACTCTAATCAATCTGATTTGGTAAACAGACAACAGTAATTCCAATAGAGCATTCCAGTGCTTGGAAGTGTATCTAAAAGCAATCAACTATGGGAGCCAAGGCATTGTCAAAAGATTGTCATATGCTGTGGCATCCTCCCCATAAGTCTCTTTCATCTCATTAAATGTTTTCCGTAGTAAGCGGCTTCTCAAGTACAGGAACCTGATGTCTGCACCACACTCAACTTGCTTCATTGTCACATCTTACTCCACCTTAGCCTGTGAAAGGTAAACTATTAGGATTCCAGAGCACCAAATTACCACAGGACCTCTAGAGATATGGATTATTATACATGTGCAATTTTAGCCTCCTACAATAACTGGAAGTAGGTCAGGGGAAATCTTAATGCACAGCCCTTATACCTTATCTGGAGGAAAGCCGATACAGTTTACTATAAAAAAGAATCCACCATGCCTACAGCTAAGCACGGAGGTGGTAGCGCCTGTGGGGTGTTTATTTGCAGCAGGGACTGGGGCATTTGTCAAGATAGACGACAAAAGGATGGGGCAAAATTCTTGAGATTCTGACCTGCAACGTGAGGCTGCTTTAAAACACATTACAGAAATTATGTCAAGGTAATTTATTTTTTATAAACACCACACTGTATGTTGCAACTTTGGGAAGAGAGTCGTCAAACCTAAATGCCAAAGATGCAACATCAAGTTACATAAAGTTGACTCAAGGTTAAAGTTTTAAAAAATTTAAGGCAACAGCTATTTCTTTCAAAGAAATTTGGGTAGACTATTAAGGGCAATCTCCTACAGTGAATAGCACAACAACGGGATTACTGTTTCTCACAAAACAAAAAAGTATTGGCACAGTGACATGCAATTAAAAAAAAATCAAAGAAAGAAAGAAAAAAAACAACTAAATGAAAAGCCTCAAAAGAAAAAAAACAAGGCAATTACTGTGGCAACAGGGGGATCAGCAGCAACATTCATTTTACAGCTCTGATTTAAAGCTTTGTTTATTTCAGAGTGGTGATTTCAAGCTTCAGCAGTTAGAGAGTTCAGACCCACTGGCTGACTGTGAGCCACAGACGAGCGTGACTGCAGAAGGAGGGAACAGCACGCATTCAACCCCATCTTGCATCAGCAGCAGCAGTAGCACAAAGCAATGACATCACTCCTGCAGCACGGCAAGGTTATACGTCCACTTCACGTGACACATGCAGGGATGCAGGGACACAGCAAACTGCTGCCTACAACAGCACAGCAGTGCTGTTCCACAAAGCTCCCAGCTTCTAGTTTAAATGAATGCTGCACATGATAAATGCTGCCAGCCAATCTGCAGCTGCTTTCTTATCACACTGGGATTAGAAATATACAGATCCATAATGAAGCGTGAAATGATGGAGGCATTGGGGCGGATTTTAAAGGAATCAGCTTGATGCTGTCTTCAAGAGAAGCTGCTGCATTCCCACTCACGCAGGGATTGTAATATGATCTTTCTAAAAGTGGCAATGCAAACGGCAGCAGATATGAAAGCTAGGAAATCTTCGATGCTGAATGACTGACTGATGCAACTGGGTTTCTATGAAATCATGGAAATATTTAGCTGACACCTCAACCCAATGTCCCTTTCTGGCTGATTGACTAGCAATTTCCCTCTCTCTACTGCTTGTGCCAATTAAACAAGACTCTATTTGCTGAGCATTTATAACAGTACACATGTATGTAAATACATTACAAATAGTAGCATTTGTGTGCGTGTGTGTGTGTGTGTGTGTGCGTGCGTGCGTGCGTGTGTGTGTGTGTGCTCCAAGTGACCATGACAAACTGTTTGTTCATTATTTGATTCAAGCATTATCCTCTCTAAATATATATTTTTTAATTCTGACAAAATGTACCAATCACATCGCACCTTTCCTGTGTATTATATGCTGATAGACATTATGTGCCCAGCAAATCAATTAAAATTATTATAAAACACACAAGATTAATTTTAGTTTTTTTTTTTATATTTCCATGTAGTTTATACTAAAACAATTATTGCTGCAGGCTCGGTAAATATCACTGATATGAATAGGTATGACTGTTCAGAGCTATCCACATCGCCTTCAGTGGGTAAGTATTGTGTGAATTTTTTCTTCTTTCAAGAAATTAGTCTCAAACTGCAAAAGTTAAAGTTAAAGCAAGGGTTCTGAAAAAAAGAAAGAAATAAAGGAAGGAAATAGAAAGAAAGGAAAGAAGGAAGAAAAGAAGAAAGAAAGAAAGAAAGAAAGAAAGAAAAAAGAAGGAAGGAAATAAGAAAGGAAGAAAGGAAGGAAAGAAGGAAGAATGGAAGGAATGAAGAAAGAATGAAAGAAAAAAGAAGAAAGGAAGGAAATGAGAAAGAAAGAAAAGAAGAAAGGAAGGAAATAAGAAAGAAAGAAAGAAAGGAAGAAAAAAGGAGGGAAATAAGAAATAAAGGAAGAAAGAAACAAGGAAGGAAGGAAGGAAGAGAAGAAAGAAAGAAAGAAAGAAAGAAAGAAAGAAAAAAAGAAAGAAAGAAATGAAAGAAAAGAAGGGAGGAAATATGAAATAAAGGAAGAAGGAAAGAAATAAATTACAAAGGAAAGAAAGAAAGAAAGCAGGAAAGAAATAAAGAATGAAGGGAGGAAATAAAGGAAGAAAGGAAGGAAGAAAGAATGGATTTCTTGAGCATAGATTTATTTTTTTAAAAGTACTAGGTATATGCTATTTAAATATGTAATGTACTTTATTAATTCTTTATGTTTTTATACTTTTTACTCATAGAACACGCTGTTATTAAAATTCTCATTAGATTCCAGTTGAAAGAATAACTTTGATAATGGTGGGATGTTGTTGTTTGTAACAGATTAGATTCCCACTTTCAGGGAAGTAAAATGGTACAATAAGCAATAACAATATGTTCACCTTATAACTCAAACTCATACTGATTAATATATCTATAAATAGGTTAAACAGTTCTGCAGTGGGGTAGAGGCTGTACCTGTGGGGGCGTTTTACAAGCAGAACAGCAGTTGGTGCCAGAGATGCCGATAAAATGTTTGTTGCTTCATCTTTTATTATTTGAAATGTGTCAGTCTTTCCAAGCATGCTTGCAGTATGTAAACAATATCGTGCTGCTTCAACTAGAAGGTCATAAACTGGGCTATAACCACAGAGCTTCTTTAGATAACACTGGTCAATATGGAATTCACACCTTAGACAACTACATCAATGTGTTTGAACCAACAAAGCAAAGTAAGCCCAGAAAGAGGACAAATAATCATTAAGTGTCAAAAAGAACCTATATTTAGCCACACAGTACCTTAAAATAAATGTCACCCTGATATAAAGATATGTTGCTAAGTTATGTCTTTATCTTAATGCCAGCAGGACAGGCTTAGTGTGCCTCCCAGTAAATCATTTGTTATTGCTTTACCCCAACAGCTTAACAGGCTTCTGCAGGCAGACAAAGCGCTCAGGCTTGTTCTCATCTGTCCATGTTTGTGGCTTGAAGTGTATCTGCTGAGTGGATGTTTAGGACCACAGGCTTCCTCCAAAAACAACCTTTTCTACCCATGATTACAGAGTTGCTCAATAAAAATAACTCAGGATTGCAGGATACTCCCAGATGGTCGCTTTGGAGCTAAATTCATTCACTATGCAATGCTTATCACAGTTAACATCTGAAGGCAGTGTACTCTGTGGATCTGGATTTCATTAACAGAGATTATCACTGCAGTGCTGTTTGCTGCATGAGTGGGGGGGGAAACAGGAAACTTCATCTCATTTTTTTTTTTTAAGAATTTAGTGGGATGAAAAACCCCAATGCCCTTGTGACAAACATAGTTCAAGTCTAGATTTTTTTTTTGTTTGTTCGCTTGTTTGTTTGTTTGTGAGGCAGTGTTAAAATGAATAAGAGTTGTATTCTGTTATTCATAATCTGGAAGTATTCCAGTGTCTGTATCTCAGACATTCTATAGCTAATACAGGAAACAACCAATCTAGTCCCCCCCAGTTCTGTGAGAAAGACAGCAGTGTCCTTTGTATACTTACTGATAAAATCTGTTAACCCATAATGTGGCCATAAAGCATAGGATCTAAAAGGTTAAAGGTTAAGTTACTGATAAATGAGGCAAGAAGTATATTGTACTCCTTGCATACCATGTTAAAACATATATCCTGTGACATTAAGTAAAGGTCAAGAAAGGTCAACCACGGGGCCTCCTCGTGTCACAAGATGTGTGTAGGTGTGGTCTGAAGACAACAGAATGGACGTGCAAATGATAAAACTGGGAGTGAGATGAAAAGACGGGGCTCATTCTGTCTGGTTGTTAGGAGAAGGTGGTTTGGACTCAGACTTGAGTGAAAGCCCATGGCCATGATGCAAGATCACATGTGTTTTGTACTTATTTTGTTTTAGTTTATTAATTTACTAAATTGGGAGCTGATTGAATCTTCTTGATCTTTCACTCATCAGCAAATAGGAGGAACAGGTGAGGCTTAGAGATGGTTCCAATTGACAAGTAGGTTCCCCAGGCAGCAAAAGTAAATAAACCTTATTTGTTACTGAGTTTTACAAAACCAAAGTTTTCATTTTGAGAGTATTTTTACGCCTATCTCGCTGCGCTTCGATGCTGTACCTCACTTGAGCAAGCTTCTGAATCCCACCACCTGCTACACTACACACATCAGCTGTGTTGCTCTCTGTCTGTTTTCACTAGATGGATTCATTAGCATGCACAGATGGTAGACATTTTTTTTTCTAATCAAAAACACACAGCATAATAAAGTCATCTACAATCCAGTCATATAACTCTCCTGTTAGCACAATATAACGGCATCACCTCAAGGTCCATCACACTGAACACTATATGATACTGACCAGGCAAAGCATGATATTCTACTTGTTATAAGAGGCTATCTCCGCCAACTCTGGTTGAAGGCGGGGTACACCCTGAACAGCTCGCTAGTCCACTGCAGGGCCAACACACAAAACAATTCACACTTATACTCACACCTAAGGGCTATTTGGAACACTAAGCCTAATGTGCCTGTCTTTGCACTGTGGAAGGAAACCAAAGTACCCCGAGGAAAAGAATGCAAGCATGAGAGGAAATGCAAACTTCACAGAGAAATGCCTTGGCCATGCCCAGGACAATAACCCAGAACCTTCTTGCTGTGAAATTTCATTCATTTTCTTTCATTTTCTGAGCTACTTAATCCCAATTAGGGTCGCGTGGAGGCTGGTGCCCATCTCAGCCATCCCTGGGTGAGGGCAAAGTACACCCTGGACAGCTCGCCAAGCCATTCGCAGGGCAGAAACATGCTGATGGCAACCCACTGGCCTACTCTTTACAAATGACAGCAACGGTTCTTTTACATGACTCTCACCACAAACAGTGACAGACATGGCGGGCCTTTGATAACCCAGTTACTTGGTGAAAATGGGGGTTGAATCCCCAACCTCGAAACAGCAGGCCAGAACCCTACCACCAGGCCACCACTGCCCCCTTATATTACAGTCCATCTCTCCCTTTTTGACTAGTTATTAAATGTATGCCTCGACTCTGCATACTGATAAGGAGTTTAAAAATTTCTTTCAACTCTTTCAAGCATAGATTTCATATGTTGAGCCTCAACGCCAGCAAAGACATAACAAATACACAGATACAGGGTACATCTGGACAGAGGTGGAGCTGCTGTGTTCTCCTTCTAGATCTAAATGAGATTTCAGCGGGCTAAAGCATACAAGCCGTCATCAAGATGAATTACATTTACAAACAGAGTGTTCGTGTATTTGTTAGCTACTACAATGTTTGTGATGAAAACAGACAGCTAAACAGAATGTCCACAAAAGCGACCGGCTAAAGCAACTTCTTAGGTAATGCACCTCTGAGTTGAATCTAATCTGGCAGACATTACAGGAGATGACGGGCCGCTTTGTCTTAACCAGTGGGACTCCGAAGGTGTGGTTGATCACTGCCTTCTGAACAGGATCCATCTGGAGAGAGAGAGAGAGAAAAAGAGAGAGAGAAACTGAAACAGCTGTTGTAGACAGAAACCATATCCATAAAGCTCAGTCTTATTCATCATGATGATGGAGAGGTCTGGTTGTCCCTCAGGTCTCACCAGGGAGAGAAGGGGTGAGGGACAGTAAACGTTCAGGACACTGTGAGTAGTACTCTGCATGTACAGTATCAAATGTAACAAGTTACTTTTCTAGCGCATCAAATACTAATTAATCAAACAAAACAACTCATTTCCTGATATAATTGAGTAGATTTTCAGCCATGTCTTTGTAGCTAATTAGCAGCAAGAATTCACACCAAATGTGATTTCTTTTAGGCCTGTATTTCACCACAGAGTGAAAAGAAAAGACAACATTTTATGATCATTTCTGTAATTAGTGGAGCTCCTGTGCGGGACACCATTGATAACGAAACTATTGAGATAAAAACAGAGTCGGCGGAAATGGACGCCAACCTCCCCGTGAACCTAATTAGGATTAAGGGGTTCAGAAAATGAACGAAGATAAACGATATACATAGTATACGTGTATAAGGTTTGAGAGTTCCCATGAAAAACTTGTTGAGTTATTGAAGTCATATGGGAGCACTGTTTTTAGGCAGTGCCTAAATCTCTATATTATAAATGTATCAATCAAATTAAAATAGAGCAGTTTTGTCAGGATCTGAACAGTATCACAGTAAGCTCATTTGTTAGATGCTCTTTAGCAAAGGTGTATCCTATGACATCACCCCAATAGACTTTAGGAGCTACTGATCTTTTTGAAAATTGGTAAGCTTGAAAAGGGCATGTCAGCCCATGGCACATACACAAACCTTGTTTTTCTAATATTGCCCAGCAGATTTTCTTTCTTTCTCTACTTTTCCTGTTCTCAATTACACCAAGGAACAGCTAACAAGTGAGAATGGTGAAGTCTGACATGCTTTCTGGTGAAGCCTGCCAGACACATTTTTTCAGAGTGCTGCTCCTGCTGCATCATAGGGCACTGGAACAGGAAATCTACCCTTTTCTGCATTCACGTGACCCATTACCACAAAAAAAGGAGTCTTAATTCACCAAGCTGAACCTGAGAGAACCCTCTAATTATATATGCACACAACTCAAAAGGTTTGGTGCATTAAAGGGTATCTGTAGTGAATGTATATTACTAGCTCTTTAAATTGATCACATATGACATCAGCAGTTCCATCAAGCAACGTTATTTCTTGCTTCTTGTCAAGTACGCACGATTGCTGAAACACTACTACTATTAGACATGTGCAGCGACATGTCACCTTCTTCATTGGCTGTTCCAGTGTGACCCTTAATACAGTAGACAGTACAGTGACTAAGGTTGTAATTCTGCATGGTTATTTAATATCACTGGTTACAATAAATAAGCAGGTACTAAAAGCATGTTTATTCTGTACAAGGCATCTTTAAAATTTTTAAAAGCACATTTACACGAGAGTCAAGCCTTTCACTTCAAATTCTAGGTTCAATCCAGTCTGACACACCCGTCCATGACAGCTTCCCTTAGCTGAATGAAAAAAGAAAAGCCTACTCAAACAAAAACAGTTTGAAACTCTGCACGGGGGGGGAATCCAGGCAACCGTTGATAAAAAGTAAACACTCTGTGGAGCTATGACATAGAGCAATGTGTGTTGGTGCTGCCAAACACCATATGAAGAGGAACAGACCAACCTTCGGAAGATTCTTTTAATCTTAGTACTCATCCAAAACTCCGCCACATAATGCAGAGTCTATAATAGTGTACCAGAGAAATGGATTAATCACTATGGCTGCACTGTCGGGAATCTCAATGGTACTCACTATAGACAGCAGTCAGCTGGATAATCGGAACACCTTAAGCCACACCAAGGCAACAAAACAGGTATAGGAGTCAGTGCCAATTAAGGCTCAGACAAGACTCTTTGGAGCAAAATGATGGGGTGCAGCACTGGCTAGCATATCATACTGATTTTGTAGAATAAATACTGCGGCAGCTTAGCGTGGTTCGCTAATCCGTCTCACAGCAAGAAGGCCTGGGTTCCAGTCCTGGGCTCGGGCGTTTCTGTGTGGAGTTTGCATGTTCTTCCTATGCTTGGGTGGGTTCCTTCTGGGTACTCTGGTTACCTCCCACAGACCAAAGACATGCACATTAGGCTAAGTGTAATCTCCAAATTTATCTTAGGTGTGAATGTAAGTGTTAATGGTAGCGTCTGTGTTGGCCCTGAGATCTTCTGTTGAGCTGTTTAGGTTGTACTCTTCCTTCGCCCAGTGTAAGCTTGGATAGGCTCCAGCCTTTCTGCATCCTAGGATTAAGTGGTTTGGCACATACATACTGAAGTCACAGTACTTTTTTTTCTAATTCTCATTAAAACCAGAGTGTCAGGGCTGGATTTTAAAGACTATTTACGTTCCAGTTATTTCACTGTTTCCTACAGTGGCCCTTGCTGGTGCTTTGTTAGCAAAACCTCAGTGAAATTATATACTGTGATACAGTGTATCATGAACATGTCTTTAAGCATTGTGATGATATTTTTGAAATATCGTCCAGCCCACCCCTGAAGCAAAAGCCTCTCATTAGCCTCAGATTAGTTATAGGGCACTGAAGCATTTTAAAGTCCTCTCAAAACACTTTAAAACCACACCAGTGATGAATTAAAAGCAAAGAGATTCCTAAATGCCAAACTGCTGCTTCAGCCCAAATTCCAGGGAGTTGCCCCATGGAGCCTCAAAAATCAGAACAAAAATAGCTTTGAGTAGAGTCGTGTGCCTTTTACTCCTACATCTCTCACATCATTTTCACTTAGTGTGGAGGACAGAGACATTAGGCCATATGGCTTAAATCAAGAGAAATGATCTCACTAAAATAACAGTCCAATCAGGGCTAAAGTATCATCAATGTTTTATATCTTCTGCTATAGAAGAAGTAAAATATTCATTTTGACACTTAATGCCCTCAGAAGCCATCTGTCAAACGACGACTCTTCATTCTCTAAATGAACTAAATGAATTTCCTTTTCATTTTACTGTAGCTAGTGAATCATTCACCAGAACGACTGAATAATATGAGGTGAATAACTGATTAATAAGAAATTCTGAGTCTATCTACAGTACGGAAGAAGTGACCATCAGGCCAGTCTAACTTGGGGGAGATGCTTCAGGAAGGATGGGCTGTAATTACTTCATCTAACTTTAATAAACTGACTAACTATATATATATAAAAAGAAGGTTCTGGGTTTAAGTCCCAGTTCGGACGTTTCTATGCAGAGTATGCCTTCTCCTCATGTTTTTGTGGGTTGCCTCTGCATTTAACCCATCCAAAGTGAACACACACACACGTAAACAGTGAGCACACACACTCGGAGCAGTGGGCTGCCACACACTTTGGGGCGCTGGGAGAGCAGTTGAGGGTTAGGTGCCTTGTTCAGGTGCAGCTTATTCCCCCACCACCACACATTTTCCCTGCTGAATTGGGAAGCGAACCAGCGACCTTTTGGTCCCAAAGCCGCGTCTCTAACAATCAGGCAACGGCTGCCCCGTAATAAACTCTAATAATTTTTTTTATGCACTGTATATCTCTATGTATGTATTTCATATATACTGTACAACAAGACTGTTGTATATAAACCTAAGATGAATCATAACTCAATAAGATGAGTAATAAAAAACCTGCCAATCTTATCAGGGCGAAATATGTGAAAATGGTTGTTCTGTCTCTCTCAGCACTCATTCTGAAAGTACAGTAACAAAGTACAACTACTCAAGTAGTTTCCCATTCTGGAAAGAATTCAGCAGATCAAACAGTTCTTGGAGCCAGATTCCAAATTCTCAACTGTATTAATGTAATAATTCTTATCGTTATTTTGTGGCGCCTAACAATGTCTGCATCAACACCGAACACATCAACACAGTGACCCCACTGCCTAGCAAGACATTAAACATCTGTGCTGTCAAGACAGTAAGACTAGAGCCAGACACGGAGTCCTTATGTATGGGAAGAAAACACATCCTACTCTATTGAGCAGTAATCTAGATCTCTCACACACACACACACACACACACACACACACACACACACACACACACACACACACACACACACACACA
>JAOUQZ010000017.1:4137695-4164792 GCA_028564935.1 Neosilurus hyrtlii | reverse complement strand
AAGGGGTGAAATCAGTTCTATTAAGTTTCAGTCCTCTCTGTTGGTGTGTTGCCGTTGTATACAGAATATTAAACAAGACCACATAAAGTGGTCCAGTTCGTAAGCTTGGACCCAGCAGAGCACAACAGACACACTGAAATAGCTCTCCTGACAAATACTGCGTGGTTGTTGTTGCCTCCATGACTAGCTTCATACACACACACACACACACACACACACACACACACACACACACACACACACACCTGGCTCTCTGCGTCAGCTCTGCAGCAGTGCTCGTAGCCTGCCAGCGAATCCGGACCCCCCAAAACTCTTCATCTTTTCTGCGTCATTACATCCCACCCCACACCCCCACAAAACCCCCCTCCATCCCACCCCTTTTCAGTTTCTTTTTCTAACTCTATCTCTGAGACTCTGCAGTAAATGATGATTGAAAAAACATGCTTAAAGAAGGGCTGCACAAAAGATGGTTATCCTGCCTCCATGTACGTGCCCGGCATTCCATATCAGCCCTCCCTCTTTTCTTCCTCTTCATCCTCTCCATCTCTGTCCTCTCTGCTTAACTATACTCACTCTTATATTGTCTTTCCGTAACCCATGATAAAGGGCCGATACACGTGTGTTCAATAGTGCCTGGGTTTGTGCATCAGCTAGTTCAGTTGGAGATCCTCAAGAAGTATGAGGGAAAACACCAATCCTTCATACCGGCATTCAATTCAATCCAGTTGTACCAAACCAGTTTAAATTTAGTATTTGTTTAGTATGTACAATCCCTCTTTCTTCAAGTCAACATTCCTACCCTGAACCAATTCCAGTCTTACTGTCCTTAATCCTCTGTAAACCAAGTCACGTTTCTAATTGTGTTAAAATTATTTCTCTAGGCAAAATTGTTGATTTTGGGCTGATATTTGGAAAGCCCCCTCCCCTCCCCCTCCTAATATACATGTCTTTGGACTGTAGGAGGAAACCAGACTACCTGGAGAAAACCCAGTTCCGATGCAAAATCCAGTAAGTCTACTTGACTTCTTTTTCTTTAAAACAATGAAATTTACCTGGAAAAGGTTTATTTTGAATGACTGAATGATATTTTGTTCAGTGCCCCTTAACCTTACAGTAATTGATGGCGCTTACCACCAGGTAAATTTCTCTGTTTTAAAACAAAAGAGGTCAAGTGGACTTTGTGAACTTTCTGAACCCTTCACATGCAAACTCTACCTATAGAACCAAGCCTGAAACTCGAACCTATGACCTTCTACTACACCACTGTTTTGCCTAAATTGCATATCATTACTTCTAATTATTAAAGTTTAAGTTGTACCAGTTGTACCCTTTTACCCCAATGCCTGATTAATACCCTAATTAAGTGATCCTACCACTACACGAACACTATACCATAGTCCAGACTATTCCAGAAGCCCTACCTCAGACCAGCCAAATGATGCTATGCCTTGAAGGTAGCTGTGTGATCAGAGACTAATGCAAAGATTTCCTCTGGACCAGTATGCAAATGCAGCTATATATCCAATGCTCCAGTAAATTGAATTTCCTGTCATCAGACGTGGAGGAATAGAGGAAACATGTTATCATATGTTATGTTTCAGAATGCAAATCAGCACTGAAGTAGAAATATCATGTATTAAAAAGATTTAGTGTTAACTTGTGAACAATAATCAAGTAGATTGAGTATAATTTCCCATTGCTTGATTCAAGGCACGTCTGAAAGATTATAGAAGAACCATCTGCTGGCTTCTTGCATTTGAAGCACACACACTCGCTATGCACTCACAGCATTTGAACACTCTACTCTGCATTTCACTTTACATCTCTCTACGCACAGCCTTGCTATATAGTCCTTGATGCAAAATTAATAGGTGATAACCGAACAGAGCTTCTCACTGTGCCAAAAGTACCGAACAGACACCAGCCATCTCTCTCTCTCTCTCTCTCTCTCTCTGACCTTTTCAACACCCTGGCCTCAAAATCAATAATTCTTTACATTAAGCATGGATTAAGGGTTTAGAGCCAATTATTTTACACACTGAAGCTAGAAGCCTTTTCATAGTGTAAAACTGCTCTGCTCGTTATATAAATACTCATATGTTTGAAATTAGCACTAAGTTTTAACAAAATACATTATTTCCTATTAAGGAGTGGTTCTCTTTTTATTATTAATGTTTTTAATAAATATGAAGTCTACCAGGGCGGCAAGATGGTTAACGCTTACGCCTCGCAGCAAGAAGGTCTTGGGTTCATGCCCCATGCACAGCAAGTGTATTTCAGTGTGGAATTCGCATGTATTTGTGGGTTTCCTCTGGGTGCTCTGGTTTCCTCCCAGAGTCCATGCGATTGGTTGTATGTCTCTGATTGGTTGTATGTGTTGCCATGCAATGATCTGGCCACCTTTGCCTGGAGTGGGATTGGCTCCAGCCTCCTTATGACCATAATAAGGGATGAAGCAAGTAGGAAAATGAGATGAGATGAGATGAGTAGACCATTCTGGCCCAAAACGCATTGGAGAACACTGGGAGTAGCATTTTCAATTTTAAGGGTTTTTTTTACATTTATAATTGGAATTAACTAGTAGCACGATTGCCTCGCAACGTGGAGCCTGGGCTCAGGCATTTCTGTGTGGAGTTTGCATGTCCTTCCTATGCTTATGTGGGTTTCCTCTGGGTACTCCGGTTTTCTTCCACAGTCCAAAAACATGCACAGTAGGCTAACTGGCTGTTCCAAATCACTCTAAGGTGTAAGTGTGTTGGCCCTGCGATGGCCTGGCGAGCTGTCCAGGGTGTACCCCAGAGTCAGCTGTGATGGGTGCCAGCCTCCCTGTGACACTAATTAGGATTAAGCGGCTCAGAAAATGTATGAAATGATAAATTAACTAGTCAGAAATAGAGGTGTATTTTGCAGCCTCAGTCGGTCAGGGTTTTTTTTTTGTTTGTTTGGGGTGACATCACAATTTCTAGCAAATTTAGTTTGTAAAAGTAGTTAAAAGTACTGCATTCTTGACCAGGTAGGTAGAATAAATGAAAAAGACTGTCAACGACATCTGATCACTTGCTCAAATGAAAGTGAAAACCTCCTGCTAGTGTGACATTTTTCATTGCATCCTGTGGGATCCCAGTCCCATACACACTTCTAATCTCATCCAGATTTCTCTAAATGCTTTCAAAAAAGGTCTTATTCTTATCAGTCTGGAACGCATTTCAGCCCGAATCATTTATACAGATTCGATTACATCCCTACCCTCCAGAATCAGTTGGTGTTTTTATTTAATGAATATCAATATGCAGTTTTGTTTACAAGTATCTCGAACATTTATTTCTCTCTTCTTCACTCTGATTTTCTGATTACTCATTTCTCTTTTTCACTTGTTTAACATCTTGTCTTCATCCATTCCAATTATTACATAAGATTTTGTTCTTGGAGCTGAAAAATGGATAGGTTATTTAATCTCAGAGGTCATCCAAATGGGTGGGCTTTCCTTGGTCATCAAAATTCAAGGCACCAGTACACTGGAGAACCGAGGACATCTAGTAAAATTAGCCTAATGACCAGACAGATGTGCATAGCCAGCAGGCAGGAGACGAGATATGAACAGTGTGTGCTCTTGCCCAGTGATGGAATGCAATTTTGCAGCACTATTATTTCAAGATAGGGCACAGAAAAAGATAGATATGACACACGGATGAGAGGAACTTCAGTTTAAAGCATTCATTTCTTCCTTTCAGCTATCTTTCTTCTGCCTTTCTCCTCCTCCTTTTCATCCTTTTTGCCCTCCCTCCACAGATCTACCCATGAGTGTGATTGTGGCTGTACTGGGTAGTCGGTTGAAAAATCTACTGATTGTTTCTAACAAAAAAAGAGAAGGGGTGAGGTTGAACAGAGAATCACAGAGAGAGAGAGCGAGAGAGAGAGAATAAGAGGGAGGTGGAACAACAGTATCAGAACAGATAGAGGGCGTACATTTAAAAAAAAAACATTTGAGAGGTCACTGATTTTGAAAGATATAGGTTTCGCAACATGTAAGAGGCTCATGTGTACACTGTTCCAGCAATCCGGCCTGATGGAAATCACCCAAAATGAGCCAAGACATTGTTGAATCCTTAATTTGCATCATTCATGCTACTCTACCACTGCATGTACAATTGCATGAATCTTTGCTAAGTACATGCTCTTTTTCCTGTATCATTATAGCATTAAATAAAATAAAATCTTGTCTAGAGGGATAATTGTATAACTAATCTATCTGTATAATCTGTCTTTTTGGTTCTCCAAATATTCTTATCATCATCCTTATTTGAATTTAAATTCTAAAAATATGTATGGGGCATTATTAAATTAGTATGAGGTGCATAATTGTTTAAGTATAAACGACACGTGAACATAAGCAAAGATTTATGGTCTGTGTTTTACACTTTTTAAAATGTAGACACTTGAGCTCTGAGCACACACGGAAGCAGGTGTGTAACATTGCCTATTTAACTCTCTCTATGAATTCGAGTTGTACTACATGGAAATATAAAGAAAAGTAAAATAAAATGAGATTTTTATAGTTTATTTTTTCATATTATAAGTATTACCGAGCCAGGACAGGTGAGCTCCATGCATTCCAAGCCGAAGTAGATAATTGCTGTGTAGCTACTGTACCTGTTTTGCCTACTCATTCAGTGTTTAGTACCTAGTACATGGAAACAAATGAACCATACTCTGCAAAGGTGTTTTAGTATATTCTATGCATAAACACAATAAAAGCAAACTAGATTTGAATGGGCTATTTTTCCATTTTAAAACCTGGTAATGATGCCACTGCTTGCTTCAAGTGACCATGACTAACTATGAGCGTCATTTTGATTCAAGTGTTATCCACTCAGAATAATGCTTTTTTTAATCCCAAAATAGTGGGCCAATCAGATTTCATCAGTAATGCTAATTAATGTGACTTTTGATTCTTCTGCATGCATCACTTCTTACTGTTCACCCGCAAGAACATCAAAAATCTATTGCTCATACACCTCTCTCTCTCTCTCTCTCTCTCTCTCCTTGGTGCATAAGGCTCCATGCTGTGAAGGTCATCCTCCCAAAAGCTATGAATTACATAGCCATGCGAACTCAGGCAAATTGGATACTGCCCTTGAGGGAAAGCTAGTCTGATACATCCATTTCCAGCAAAGGACCTTAGACTCAGCCATGTAAAGGTGTATGATAGTACGTTCTTTTGATTGATGCCATTTTCTAGTTATTAATGCTGTGAGTCTCATAGATGATGACAAAACACACAACCACTCTTTAGGAAGTGTTTTAAAGTTTCGAGATGAAGTAGATTAACTACATCCCAGAGCTGTAACTGAAATAGGCTCAAACACAGCAGCGGCACTTCACAAAGCTGCTGGATGAGTCATTCCAATCCCGTACCATTCAGAGTCGATATTCATGCTCTCTCTCTCTCTCTCTCTCTCCCCCTCCTTCTGCTCTGTCTGATATCAAAGCCTAGACAGCATTGCAATAACACACCACATCACTGGGCATTCATCATCCCAATTTTCTGTCTTTTATAGTAAAACAGACACTCATCACCTTTCATCACTGGGCAAACAACAAGGGGCATTTTGGCCTCTAGTGGGATTCGGAGGTTATATAAATAACCCTTAGAGAGTCTCTCAGAGGCACAGATGACATGGTGGAGCTGGGTGTTGATCTGGTGTGTGAGGTTAGAGGAGATCATGTTGGCAGTAGAGAGCCAGTCTAGGTCAGATTTTATAAGAAGTCCACTGCCTGCTGTGACCTTAATTTGTTCTGCCTCGAGTCGGCGGCCTCCCAGGATGCCGATGCACATCGAGGGCACAAATGTACAGCTTGGATGGCAGATGTCTCTAAGTGTGGGTGTATTGTAACTTTGTTTTAATGTGTTTGTGTGGCCAAAGTGAGAGAGTAGTCTAAATGAATGTGACAGGAAGAGAGAAAGGAGAGGAGGAAGCAGAGGCAGAGGGATGTGAAACAAGAGCAGGATCCATCTTCCACAGCTAATGCTTTAATGAAGATGTGTGGCACCGTCTGTGCTGTGACTATTGGGGTGCAGTAGCATCAGGTCATTCCTATCACCCAGAACCGAAGTACTACCATATGGAAAATCACAACAACAGCCATGGTACTACACACCTACACACCTTTTCATTCATACAGTGATCTAATCATGTAGAAAAAGACCTGGTGATCTATTTCAAATCCCTATGCAAGTCCATCCCCCTCAAATTTTGGCAAGTCATGCGTATCGTACATTGGGGTTGGTCAATTATCACAGTTCTTTTGTTTATTGCCACACTGGCTCCAAAAATATGTCATGACATGTCATTTTCTGAACCACTTTACCCTTTATTAGGGTCATAGGGAGACTGGATCCCATCACAGCCCACTCCAGGAGAAGTCTCGATACACCCTGAACCCTCACCAGCCAGAACATCATGGGCCAACACACACAACCATTCACACTCACATTCATACCTAGGAGAACTTTGACATACTTAATTACCCCAATGTGCATGCCTTCAGAATATGGGAGGAAACCAGAGTATCCAGACAAGCATGGGGAGAACATGCAACTCCACACAGAAATGCCAACCTTGGTGAGACCTTCTTTGTGTAAAGTGCTAATCACGATGCCAACGTGCCAACCCTATTCAGTAAATATGAGGGAATGAATTTGCAGGCATACATAAATGGTGTAGGGGTTATGGTGCTGGGCTCAAGATCAAGAGGTTGTGAGTTCGAATTCTGTCGGAGTCTCACCGCATGAGCAACAGCCATGCTGATGTCTGAGGTCGCATTTTTTCCTGGTCCTGATATTTGATGTGATCATTAATTGAAGTAATTGGCATGCAACTATCTGATGGTATGCACCATGCTGCTACCACAGAATTGACTGATTGGATAAATGCATTAATTGCAAATGTGCAATTAGAGGTGCATATTCGCTAATGAAGAGCCTTTGTGCTTTATCTTCCATTATCAGTTCGTTTTGGCTGAATACAAAGGACTCCCGGTAAAACCAACCCAGCTCACCGAAGTCGTATCTCTTATTCACCGTTATCACCTGGATTAGTGCTTGTTTACAATAACAATAACTTGACCGCATGACTGAAAGAACGATCTTTTGCATGTGCGATAACTTGGCAAAGCAACACTGATTCATAGAAAGTGGAAATTTCTGAGATCAAGTGTTCTGCGCTGATATTTACTTATATCATCGTGCTCAGACTGGGGGTCATTGACACCTGCGTTCAGCAGTAAGAAAATGGTTTCAGAAAAACATCATGGCCGATTTCATTTTATTTCCAAGGCATAACACAGTATTTCATGTTTATTTAATATGCCTGGTAAGTGAATAGTGCCCTTTAAAGTTACCACTTCATGCTTTGAAGAAAAGTGGAGAACACTTTAATTTGCTCTGCGGCTTCTTGAAAAACATCTGCTGTCAAGATTAGTAAGACACATCATAAGATTATGGCTATGAGAATATTTTTTTCAGCTTTTTCTCTTGTCAGCTCGCAGAACTGCTCCTTGCCTCCACCAATTTCATGCAAATGTCTTATTCTTTCCGCCAAGCATCAGTTTTGTTGCATTTCATCAAAAAATTCAACAAACGTGTTAACAGCCTATATATGCGCTTTTCAATAAGAATGCGGAGAGCATAAAAAAAGAGACACAGACTGCAGATCTCCATCACAGCAGTTTTGCTAAATGCTTTGCTAAACCATAAAGGAGCTTTGCGAAGACAAGAGGCAAAAAAGATGTGGTCGATAAAACGATGAGAAACAAAACTTTTTCAGTTTATGGTTGTGTTTACTCCATTTACGCTCTGTTCGACTAGAGTTGACCCAATCAGGCTGACAGGCTGAAAGTCCACTTTGTCTTTAGAGCATTCTCAATTTTCTAATGTCAGAGAGATGCAAGCCTTTCCAGTTTTTTGGATTCTTTTTACAGACTTCTGGAAACACAATTTCCTGCTGCAATCAAAGAACAGAAGTAATGTATAATTTGTCCCATTTCCTGGTTCATCTCTCACTATTGTTTATCTATGATTCAAATTTCATTATTATTCTTTTTTTTAAGTTTTCTCCATTTTTTCTCCACTAATTTTAATCGTATTCTATTCCCACCTGTCAAGTGTTGCCTCTCTAACACATACGACCACCACCAACCAAAGAGGAGCATAAGCATGCACATGCCTCCTCTGAGACATGTAATGCTGCCACTTTACAAACTGCTGCGCTTGCCCATTTGGAGACGGCCTAAAATACTTGCCCCTTTTGTACAAATGAGCTCACAGACACCCATAGATTGGCTGGTGATCGTGTAATCCAATCTCTTCCTCCCATGAGACTTCGGCCAATTAGCTCCCATTGACTCCCAGTCATGGATGGCTGTGGCATTAACCTGGATTTGAGCCTGCGATCTCCAGGTTGATAGTCAAGTACCTTATCGATGCGCCACTCGGAAGCCCGAAATGTCATTCATAAACAACCAGGGTATTTTGTTTGTTTGATTTTGTTATATTGCATTAATCTTGCAAGGGCAATTATTGCTTCGGCATTTAACCCATCCAAAGTGAGCACACACACACACACACGTAAACAGTGAGAACACACTTGGAGCAGTGGGCTGCCACACACATTGGAGGCGCCTGGAGAGCAGTTGGGGGTTAGGTGCCTTGCTCAAGGGCACTTCAGCAATGAATGTGGCATTTTTCCTGCTGGTTCGGGAATTTTACAAGCAACCTTTTGGTCCCAAATCTGCTTTTCTGACCGTTAGGCTACGGCTGCCCCCAACAGTAAACATAGTAACGCATACCATGATTGTTTTGCGAGCTGTTCAGGGTGTTCCACACCTGTGCCCTGAGTGGGCTTAAATAGGCTCTAGCCTCCCTGCAACCTAGTAGGTTAAAACAGTTCAGCAAATGAATGAATGAACACATGCGCTAATACAAACTGCTTTTTATTACATTCACTCTAGCTACCTAGCCTCGTTAGCTAGATACCTTTATTTCATTATTAAGAAGCTATGGAAATGCATAACAGCCATCCGTTTGTCAGTGAACACATACGCCATCAATAACATTAGGATGGATTTTATAAGCAGGTGTCCCAAATAATATATTTTTAATTCACTGTGCACTGTTTACTGTTGTGTTAAAATGGGCAACGGCTGTTCCATGTAATCAAGGCATGATTAACCTGTTGGCAAATTTCTAGTTAATGTTCATGTAATAAAAGTCCTCATTAAGCACATTCATATTAATAAAATATTTCCAACTGAAACTAGTTCATTGAAGTTCTATGAATGGATGTATTAAGGAAAATTTCAGAATGTGATCAGATTGTTGTAGTGTCTATTTCTAGCTGACAGCCTGCTGGTAGAGAAAAGGCTTCAATTCTCTAGTATTGGGGCCAATAGATGGATACTGTCCATGTTTCTATAATCGATGATGTGTCACAGTGTATTATATTAATATAATAATGCACTGTATTATACTGTAAACCATATTATAAAATTGATAGTACATTAATATTTCACCTCAGTACAATAACCAAAGCATATGAATGGAAATTTTGTGCAGCAAAGTCAACAATCCCTTCTATGCAATGTTATGTTAGTTAGTTAGGTAGATTATGTATGGTCACATCTCTGCATGATCCCTAAAACACTGTCCTGTATGGTGATCCATGCTTAGTGCCCTTTAAACTGCTGTGCATTGTGGAATAATTTTTAGTGCACCAATGCACCTGGCTAGCCTTGTCAGCCTGGAGCACCTCTTACTTCTTCTCCTCCTCCTCCTCCCCCACCCACCCACCAACCCACACGCACACTCCTCAGGGCTGGGGCATGTCTCAGCATGGTTCATCACATTCTCTGCTCTAACCCAGCAGTGGGAGTGTGGAGAGATGGGGGAAGCAGGAAGGAGTGTGGGACAGGTGTGCATACCAGACGCTTGTTACAGGTCCACCACACCGATGCCGAAATACCCACTTGTTCGCCAGCCCATTTTCCTGGCAAAGGTTCAGAAAGAAAAAAAACTCGGTGCTAATTTATGCCATCAACTTCAGCAGCGTTATTCGCAGAGCTGAGTGCAGGTCTGAACCTAACCCTCATAACTCACCCCGTTAAGCCTGTGAGTAAATCAGCCTGTATGGAAATCATGGTTTTAATCTTTTAAAATGTATTTTCAAATGTTATAGTCCCGGAGGGTTTTGTGCAGACCTTGTTGTGTATTGCAGTGAACCCTGAAAACTGAAACAACAAGGACAACGTGGATTTATGATCAGAGAAATAAAAGGAGGAAGTGTCTGTCTGATCGTTCTTCTGCTTCATTCTCTTATTAGAAGTTTATTCAGCACTGCTGGCTACTTGCTCACTTGTAGGCATAAGTCAGACTACATATTCATACCAAACCAAATCAAATCGTAAAACATATGATGGATTATGCTGCACGTGTGAACCACGATGCCATTTACATATATATAATATTCTGTCATTTATTTATTTTTATTTGATATCCCTTTTAACCAGTTATTTGATTATATCATGTTCTATCTGCTATTTATTGGATAAATTGCTCTTAATTGTTATTAAATTGCATTTACAGCATTTGGCAGACACCCTTATCTTGAGTGCTATGAGCAGTTGAGGGTTGAGGGCCTTGCTCAAGGGCCCAACAATGACAGCTTGCTGGTTGAACTGGGGCTTGGACCGCCAACCTTCTGCTCACTAACCCAGAGCCTTAACCACTGAGCTACCACAACCAAGTTAAGGATGTGTCGGGTAAAAGTGGAAACACTAAGCATCCTTCGTGAACTACATGTAGAACTACTTGTAGCGCTACCTCTGATCTGACCAATCCTGTGCTGCCTTCTCCCAGTAAATGTGTATAAAAGTCTGAAAAATCATAAAATAAAGAGAACATTGTCAACCCTGTACCCGTGTACTGTGTTCTACTTAGGCATGGTAAGGTAAGGTAATGTCTGTGAAGGGGTGAGATATCTAAAACCAAGCATGTGGGAATTTAATTTTTGAACTGCAGTTTAACTGTGTCTTTATCTCTTAGTGAACACAAAATCAAAAGGTAAAACTTAACAGGATGGCACTCAATGGGAGCATAAAACCAAGAATTTCATTTTATGGTTCACTGTGCTATGTCAACAAAGCCTTTATTCTGACCTTACAGGGTTTCAGAGTGAATAGATTTTTTTTCTTTTTTCCTTGCTAAACAATCTTATCTTGATGCTTTAAGGACCCAAAAGAATTTGTTCGTCACAGAAATGCAAATCAGTGTTCAGATTTCCTTGTATATGCATATCATCTATTAGTATATACTTCACGAGATCTGATTGGTCCACAATTTTGGGACATAAAAATCATTATTTTGAGTGGATAATGTTTGTATAAAAATGGCGGACAAGAAGAGTTTAATAATGAAATCAATTTATGCATTACATTCGAAAAATAGGGCATAAAAATCTTGTTTTAGTTATTTTTTCTTGTATTTACTAAAACACATTTACAGAGTGCAGTTTACTTTAATTTCTAAATAAGTACGGTGAAGAGACCGATACAGACACTGTTAGTTACGCAGAGCTTAAAGCACAGAGCTCACCTGACCTGCCTCAGTGTCATGGATAAAATATGTAATTTTAAACTATAGAATCTCATTTTAGCATGGTTTGCTTTGTTTTTGAGTAGTATATACTAAATCTCTTAAAGAAGCCATGTAAAAATAGTTAAAGAAACACCTGCTCACATGTGTTCACTGAGTCCGACATGATTAAATAAAAAAAACGTGGAAAAAGCATATAATTCTTGTTTTAGTGTACGTTTTGTTCCCATGTATTATATACTAAAACAATTATGCAACTCAGGTTCAGTGGATGTTACTGAGTTGAATAGTTCCCTCAATGTTCCGTCTCAGTAACACCCACCTCACCTTTGGTGCATAACAATTAATTATGTCCCCAAATTTTACTGCTCAAATTTATTCTGTCATTCTGTCTTGTCAGTCGTTTGGGCTGACGTCACTGATAAATATGTGTGACTGCATGCCAATGCACCCCTGTGTTTATCAACTGTCCAGGTTGTCACATTTCATAAGCGTCCTCCTGAACCGTCCTTTTGGCCGCTGAGTCACAGGTGCTGATGATCTGTTTATATAATAAAATAGTCTGCAGAAAACAAACATGACATCCTTTTCCAGATCAAACTGTGCACATGGACAGTATCCCTTTGGGTTTGTGTACATACAACGACACACAACTGTGTACTCTCACAGTAAAAGCTACATGTGATTTAATCCCACTGAGGATGTGGCTCTTTGGCTGCTCTATTGGACACCTGGCACTCGTACACACTACACTTAAAGCATTAAAGAGCTCATGCAGGCAGCACAGGCACAATACTTGGCCTGTGTGTGTGTGTGTGTGTGTGTGTGTGTGTGTGTGTGTGTGTGTGGTGTAGAAATCTTCCACTGCTGCATTATAGCAGGCACTTCCAGGCCTCACACATTGTGTAACACATCCCTTCCTCCCAGAGCTCCACTTATATTCATTTCATTAGTGTCTATTACACCTACTATTGACAGCCATCTAACACCCAGACAGCAGTCAGTCAGACCAGGAGGCATAATGTGCAAGATGCCGTGTGAGACAGTACAGTGCCAAGTTTACACTAAAAAGTCTACTATACAGCATGGCAAGACATTCAGTCAGTTCCAGAATTACTGGCAGATTTTCTTACAATCACCATTTATATAATCTTACTATGGCATTTAAACAGAGTGTGTTTATTAAAAACTCAGCCAAAGGTCACATGAAATGTAGACACACCATGAGTTTGTGAGTACAGAGTTCTCAAGGGATAGCATGCATTAGAAACTATCACATGCTGCAGAAAGCAGTTTGTTTCGGTATATAATTTATTTTTATATTATATTTTCTGAACCGCTCAATCCTAATTAGGGTCGTTTTGGCTGGCATTCATCCCAGCCGACAGCTCACCAGATCATCGCAGGGCAACACACATACAACCATTCACGCTCACACCTATAGGCGATTTGGACCAGCCAATTATCCACTTGTGCATGTTTTCTAGGCTGTGGTAGGAAACCGAAGTACCCGGAGGAAACCCATGCAAGCACGGGGAGAATATGCAAACTCCACACAGAAATACCTGAGCCTGGGAATCGAACCCAGGCCTTCTTGCTGTGAGGCAGATGTGCTAACCACTGCGCCACCACAACACCCGCCACCTTTTTTATTCCACTTCAAATCGAACACCTTTTTCCATTTCTAAACACTTGGACTTTTCCGCCTTCTATAAATTGGTGCTGCAGTGCCAAGTTATCGTGCATGCTCAAGATCAGTACCTTCCAGCCTCCCTGCAACCCTAGTAAGATTAAGTGGTTTAGTATGTTCAAATGAATGAATTAAGTAATTGCCACCAGTATGAATGGTTGTGTGTGCATGTGTTGATCTTGCAATGAACTGGCGATCGGCTCAGGGGTACGCCGCCTTTTGCCCAGAGTCATCTAGTATGGGCTCCAGCTACCCCGTGACCCTAAACAGGACAGGCAGTAGGTGCTAATGATTGAATTCAGTGAAGTGACAGATTAGTCTTTGCACTGATGTGAAACAGACATTTAGAATAGGTTGTAGAACAAGAATGAGCATTGTACAGTAATTTATTCCATCCTGCAACAGGAATTTGAAGCCCACCTTGGGTGAACTGCATATTAAACCAAACCAATATGCAGGAATGCAGAAAAAGCACATTTATTATGCAGTATTATGCAGTAAGCTAACTTTATTCTCCTCAGATCTAGCTGCCCTGCTTAAGGCTGGAAAAGTTATACATGCAAAATACAGAATTCTGCATTGAGAATAGATGAGAAGCTAGTGACAGATATTTGAACAAATAAAAAGGTTTTGAACATACATGAAGCAGTAAGGTGATTTCCTGCCCAAAGTGTAATTTGAAAAATGCTTCTTGAGGATTTGCGGCGCTTGTGGCAGCTTTTTTCAGGTTTTGATTGTCTATATCTGTGTTGAAGTTGAGTTGAGACTCAGACCGTGCCATGTAGATTAGTAGTTTAGTGAGCAGAATTCATAATCGCTGTGTCAGTCTTAAACACAGAAAGGACAGAGGAAAAGAGGGGAGAAAAAAGCTTACAGAAGAAAAATGGACTGTTGTTTCTTTTTCCTAACTGACCTCCAGAGAAAGCTGCTGATGATATGAATTCAGGGGGTGATAGATACGCAAGCAGTCAAGCAACAGGCATTAGAGAGGCAGACGTATTGTTAAGAAACATAAAATCCTATAGAATAACAGACAGAAAGACAGATATTACGTCAGATGACCCCGGGCACTGCGCCTGAATGTCACAAACAATGAATGCTCTCTCAAGAGTGAAGCAGCTGATTCTTGATTTTAAAGTTAGTTTTATTCTTTCACATATCTCACTGATCCGGTCCATCCTACTCCGATCAGCCGCTGCATGAACAACATTACAACCACTGACTGAATAACATTGATTATCTTATTACAGTGGCACCTGCCAAGGAGAGTGATGTACTAGGCAGAAAGTCAACAGTCAGTTCTTGAAGTTGATGTGTTGGAAGTGGGAAAAATAAGCAAGCCCAAGGATATGAGTGACTTTAAACGATTGGGCCTGTCATCTCAAGAGAAAGAGAAAGAGATAGGTAAGTACCTAACAAAGGTAGTAAGGACAACCAGTAAACTGTTAAGATTGTTATGAGCTTACTGATGCACGTGGGGAGCCAAGGCTAGTACATCTGTTCTGATCCCACAGAAGACCTACTGTAGCACAAACTACTGAAACTATTAATACTGGCGAGGATAAAAAGGTGCCAGGACACACAGTGCATTGTAGTTTGCTGTTTATGGAGCTGCTTAGCTGCAGACCAGTCAGGTGATGTTAATGTTACGGTTGAATGGTATGTATGCTCAGTGACATGGTACAGTGCATGAGAACTTCACTGTGTGTAGCACTGCTGGAATTCTGAGCACTGAAATAAAACTGAGACACCAATGAAGAGCTAAACCAGTGTTCAAGTTTACAGTCTAGACATCAAAAAATGCATTGCTTACAAAGTACAGGTGACCAACTTATACGACTGAAAAGTGACAAAAATAATTTTGAATGTTTAGGTTGGTCTAATGTCACTAGTTTTGACTAATGCACTCTAAACTGAAAATACAACTATTTTAAAATCTATCAACAGGAATATGAACATATCAGTTGGTCGTCAGTTGACCAATCAGTCCAGCTTTCATCCATTCATTTTCTGAAGAACTAAATCCTAATTAGGGTCACAGGGAGGCTGGCGCCCATCTCAGCTGTCTCTGGGTGAGAGCAGAATACACCCTGAACAGCTCGCCAGGCCAGGGTAGAAACACTCTGACAGCTATGCAGCCTTTTTTACATGCCTCTCACCACAGACAGTGAGAGACATGGCCGACCTTTGATAACCCAGTTAGCTGCACTGGGGGCCAATCAAACCAGAGAGCATAAAATGTGTTGAACTATAAAAACAGATTTTTTGAAACAACCAATTTATTGGTTAAATTCAAGTAATATAAATGGTTGAAATGCATCCAGCCAAAACATCGGTTGCCTGTTCAGTTATAAAATAGCCTAAGGTTGGCATTTCCTAATTAACCCCAAAGGCCCAAAGATGGGGATTGTGTAGGCCTATATGAAGGAATGTTACAATCCAGAGAGTCCTGCTATAGGCACTTTTGAGTGTCTGTACACGGTATCCCATGGATTAAAGACTATAAAAACATTGATCTGAACAGGGTTCAGCTACCAAAAGCAAGCTCCAAAACATAATACATGATACATGATCCGTGTTTATCAGTTATTTTACCAATCAAGCGACAACCAAAATTGATTGTTAGGACCACTTATTTGCCTAGCCAATTAACCCTACTTGGGAAGGGTTTTTTTTATTGGAGGGGGGGTTCAAAAGCGGGGTACACCCTGAACAACTTTCCAGACCAGATTATTACAAACAACTATTCTTACGCTGATTGAATTTTAACCTGTTTTTGCAGTGTGCCTAATGCCTCATCAGGTAGCTCGTCTCTATTCTGATGAGATGCTTTCAGCTAAATGACCAACAATTTAAGCTGCTATAAAATCAGAGTTGTTAAACTCTGTCCATTTTCCAACAGTTCTCCTCCAGTATTTTTTCCTGCAGAGGATAGAGGATGACAACAAATTCCTCAAGTATCAATTAGCCATAATCTCTATCAGCTCATCTACAGTCGAAAGCAGAAAAATACAGCACCTTGACTGTAAACACTAGTAACACGCTTGCTTTATCACTATATCTGCTCTACGGATCATAATTCACCACCCACCTACCACGTCTGTCCCGTGGTGACCCTGTGATAGTTACTTCCCACTGAGGGATGTGAAAGCTCTGATAAATCCTCCACATGAGGTCTATATTCAGTAACTGTAGGCTTACAAAGTGACCTATACGGAAGGTGTGTCTGATAAAATGACCTGTGATTGATATAGCTACGATGCAGTAGACATCAGTAGTCTTGATGTGATTAAGAAGACAAAGAAACAAAAGGAAAAAAACAGAGTGAGGGAGAGTTTCAAAAGAAAGCCACACTGCGAATTGAAGTCTCTTTATCAAACTTGACACTGTTATCCCAATCAGCCAGGCCAACGATCTCATCCTGCTCATTTTTCAGGGACGGCAAGAAAAACAGAAAAACGAGTACGGCAGCGAAATGGAGAAGAGGGGAGGGAATAATGAGTGGATTTATTCAAGGTCATTTAAAATGCACGCAGATGATGAAAACACACACACACACATTTTGTCATGCATGTGCATTACATTTATCAATGTTCTGAAAAAAACAGAAACTATTTGTAATATCCTCAGTATACCCTTAAACACTATGTGTTTCTGTGTGTGTGTGTGTGTGTGAGAGAGAGTGAGAGAGAAAGAGCGAGAGAGAGAGAGAGAGAGAGGTCATTTGTATTTACTGGAGTGTGAAAAGGCACAGCGGAGGAGATCTGACTGCGTCGGCATTCTAAAGGTCATTGCAATGACAAGAGCCTCTCAGGGAATAGCAGCATGCTATAACGTCAAGCAAACAGCAGAACATGATTCAAAAATTCAGGAGCACAAAGGGTACCCAATTCAGATAAGGAGCACATCACTCCTCTGTGATGAAATTTTTCTATATTGTCCTTATTTGGTTGCGTCAGTCATTCAGAAAATCCCATGTGAGGTAATTGCTATGTATTATATACTGTATGTACATGTATGTGTGTGTGTGTGTGTGTGGGTTGTAGTAACTAAATACAAATTATATAGTATCGCTTAGACTGGAGTAAAAATAAGTGCGAGAAGCAATGTTGAATGATTAGCCTGTAGGAGGACAGCTGTTATTATAGGGTTAATGATGCTATTAACACGTCTCTCTAGTCGCTAATGCCTTCTCTGCGTCTGGCGGTGTGTGGAGTGAATTCGTGCTTGTCTGCAAGTTAAACGAGGCTGAAGTCAGCTTCTGCATTCTAGCATCAAGAACAAAAACATAAACACTAATGTACAAAATATTAAATATATATGACAAAAAAAATATATATGCACACGCTATAAAATCCTGCATGAGGATATCCATAAAAGGTGGCTGCGTGTTTTAACAAAACCAATGCTGGACCTTGACAAGACATGTTAAGCATCACAGAAATCCTCCTAGAGCAGCGATGCATCCAGGTCCACACATGTACCCACAAAAACATCGCACCAGGACCTGCTATTACTGGGCAGACACCTGTCCTGCAAACAGAAGGCTTCAATAAAAGGGTCTCAAACACACAGCATCACAGACCCTATAATCATTATAATCATTACAGTCGGCTGTGTGAAAATAATGCCCTGTGGAAAGTATCAGCGTCGCTGCTGAATTAGCCCAGGCATGCGTGAAGTAAAGCGGTCTGCACCGGTGCAGACACAACGATAACAGAACAAAGCCAGGACAGACAACACACACCAATCCAGCATAGACTCGCACAGGCCTACACGAACCAGGAACACACCCAGAACTGTGAGAAGAAAGAGAACAAATCATGAAAGGAAGAAATGTGGACAGAAAGAAAAGAAAAACACGCTGTCCTTGAGTGCATTTCATTTAAAGATGTGTATGCTGTGTGAAATATATATGAGGAAAAATCCATTGCGTAACTGCAGGGCACGTCAGTAAGTCGGGAGAATCGAAACTGTAGAGAAGTACATAAAGTTTACAGAGTTAAAAGGATGTTTGAAACTGTTTCTGGTTTTTTTCTGGATCATTTCTACACACAAAGTTGACAAATGAAAGTAAAAGAACATGTTAGTAAGGGGTTGGGCTCGAGGACTGCTTACAAGCTTCAAGTGTGTGGAACTGTACAGAAAGAAGGAGACTGTTCATTCAAAAACTATTTTCTTGATGATGATGATGATGATGATGATGGAAAGAACCTACTAAACATTTTGCTCCTATATTCCCCCTAGGTGTTCATTTCAAGTGGTGACTATAAATGCCAGCGCATATGATTATGATACAGAATGTTTTATGCAAGAGTAGGAGTTGGTGTGTAGAAGTTCCATAGGTATAATCAGTTTAAAACTTTCTATATATATTATCAAAATTTTCATCCTGAGAAATTGGTGCTGTCAGTGTGCTTGTTTGTTTGATTTATTTTTTTTTTTTTACTAAATAAAATAAAATAGTAAAAATGCTTTTAAAATAGTAAAAATTTCTTTTAATTCAGTATATTAAGTATTATGTAAGAACAAAAGAAATTAAAGAACACAAACCTCCACCAAGCCATAAAATTAAGTACACAGCCCCCCCTGTTGGAGTACCGCACTTTAAAAAATGGGGTTTTCCATGTTAAATTTAAATTGCCGTTAAATGCGCAGTATGAATCCGATGCGGATGAAACTTGGTCAGACATCAAAGCTTCTGATCCTGAATACACTTCGCAAATTTCATTCAAATCAGGTTTGTTTTGACAGAAATATGATATAAATACCACCAGAAATGACCTTTTATTAATTTATTTTGTCTGTTATGAGAGATAGAATGTTTTTTCTCATTTTTATCTTTTTTGTGATGTCATCAGTGCGTGGATTCTTACTAAAATGTAAATGGAACATCCTTATGTAATCACCTACCCTTCATACAAAATTTCAGATTAATGTGTCAAAAACTGTGGACGGGAGGTTGCTAAAACAAGCGAACAAGCAAACAAATAAACCCACGACAGTGAAAACATAACTTCCTTTGCGGAGGTAATTATAGCACTTGATCTCATCATATATTGTCATTAGGACCTTGTATGACCTCAAGTCATGTATGATGATTTTGTTAGTAACCACTAGATAAGGTATAATGAATAAACTGTCTGTCATTTTATGTGCATAAAGTGTCCAAACACTATTTAAACAATTTATTTGGTTTATTGTTGTTAAAAATTAAAAAAAGAGTGTCATTTTAAATTGGAACGTAAGCCTCGAATATGACATGGCGTGATGGATTATTTCATTATTTATTATAAGTTGTACTTGATTGGTTATGCCAAAACCATTTCAACAATTTCTTTGCCACTGTAAAGTGTGGGCGGAAAAACAACCTTGGATTTTTAGTGCAGACACCATGACCTTTACTGCCACAACACATTCACCATAAAGAAAACAGCCCAGGGGGGCCATGCACCCTGCCACTGTTTACTCCCTCTAGACTTATTCAATCAAACAGTAAAAGAGAGAGAGAGAGAGAGAGAGAGAGAGAGAGAGAGACTCATAGCCTGATGCATTTAAACCATTAAAAGATTTGAAGAGTACAACAAAGATTATGAACCTTTTGAAAAATAACCATTGTAAACTTACCCAAAATCATCTTGACAAACTTAGCCGTCTTCTTCACTGCTGATTTCTGTAACGCTCCTGGATTTCCAAATTCTTCTCTACGTTCCTGTTTGCCTCTCCGCTTCAAAAAAAAGGAGGCAGATCAAGCAGCAAACACTATCTGAGTGTTGAGAGCATAGCTGCAGTCCATCGTGTGTCCCTTGTCTTGTGTCTGCTCTGTCCAGGTGAACAGTGGAGAGGAGGAGGAGGAGGAGAGGTGGTAGTATTTTAGGGGGGGTGGGGGTTGTTAGAGGTCCTCTGCTCCTCTCAGGTGAGATGGAGGGCAGTTAGTTAGATGTCGGGGAGGGGCATTTGTGAAGGTAGTGAAGACACGGCAGAGCTCCAGTCAGTGAGTGAGTTACATCCAGGGAAGTCGGAGCAGGACGGATAATGTGTCCCTACAGACGGCTGATTAGCTGTTTCCCTTCAACAGCACCATTCATCAGAGAGTATGGACAAAATGCCTTAGTAACACTGTCAAGCTGGTGCCTGCTCTGCGCTGCTTTGCTCTGCTCTGCTCTGCACAGATCCCCCCACCCTCCACCCCCTTTCTGTCTCTTTCTCTCTCTTTCTCTCTCTTTTCCCCCCCTCCTTCTTGTTTTGGGGTTGGGTATAACCTAAAGGCACCTTACATGCCTGCATGCTGATTGGTGGCTTTTCCAGCCAATCAGAAAGGCAGCAGCGGCTTGTCATTCTGCAGAGTGAGAAGCATGCAAGAGACAGTGTTGGGCCCAGAACGCCACCTTCTCCCTCTACTTGTTTCTCCCTCCGTCTCATCCTCCATCTCCTTCTCTCCCTTTCACCAGCTCATCATCCTACTGTTTATGGCAGTCAGGGTAACCCACTTACCCCCCCTCCCTGCTTCTCTCATTCATCCGCCAACCTGCTCGCTCTGGTCTCTGACTCCATGTGACTCTGGACTTGTAAAAGGGATTACCTTCCAGCCTATGTTCTAGCTGCATCATTGTGTTGACGATTACAGATCCTGCTCCTAAGTCTTTCAATAGATGAATTTTTGGGAGTGGGTGCGGGCGGGTAGGGCTGGTGGGGGGGGCTTGAGGGTGCTTGAGGAAAACAACAGACGGGATAGAAGGTGACAGGCCAGAGGAGCTAGAAGAGATTAAACTAAATTCATACCGACAGAGGAATGAGGAGATGTGGAGTGACGGGAGTAAAGACCTAGAGGCAATGAAACAGAGAGATCGAAAGAAACAAACAGCAAGTAAAGACAAGAAGACGAATGTAAGCAAGATGCAGAGTAATTAGCTGGAGTAGCTCAATTGAACACATTTCAAAAATAACCGTTTCCTGGATAAAGATCTGTAAATAGACTGTCTTCTGTATGCGTTGGAACTTAAAGGGGGACAGATGCTCACTCAAAACTATGCACACAAGTCGTACACATATATGAGCCGGAAGATGAAGAAAACATGTCTTTTATTTGGTATCTCATTTCTCTCTATTCACCCCTTCTATCTTTCCTTGTCTCAGGCTTGAGCGGTGAGTCAGTGAGTAGTGAAGGGAATACTAAAGAGGCCAGCTGACACTCATAATAGCCCAGTACACAGCATATAAGGGTGAGAGACATAGAGAGTGTGAAAGAGAGAGAGAGAGAGAGAGAGAGAGAGAGAAATAAAACGCACAGCCATTTTGTGTGCATTACAGTATGTCTACTAACAGAACAACATAATAGCACCTCTACGCAAGTAAACACACCCGTACAAAACACATGTACACAGATACACACCCACCCATGCATGCATGCTGCCATCTGATGCCTGATATTGCTCATAATGTACATCACCTGAACAAACAGCATTGTTTCGAGGGTAAATGTCAGCTCCGGCGAATGAGAACGATGACAAAGCCTTCTCACAGGTCTTAAATAAGCGTGCACTCATGGTACCAGGATTTATTAACTGCTCCTTTTTTCAGAGCTTGGACAAAAGGATGTGTCATAGAAGCTTGGATTGCCCTTTTCACCTACTGCAATCACAAGTAGATCCACACCTGCTTCAGCCTGGGCTGCACAAGAGTAATAAGAAGCTGTCTATAAAAGCTGGGATGGCTTGGGGTTTTTAATTCAATTCATCAATGTTATTTTGCCTAGTAACTTTGATACTGCAAGAATTAAGGAAAGTGTTCAGGTTAAAGAAATACTACTGTGTTTTACAACTTAGGAGGGATCACACTAGAGGTGTGATAGAAAAGCGACTGACATGAATTGATTTTTTTTGGCGAATTTTGAATGCAAGCGAACCCCAACATGCAAGCAAATATTTGTGGCATAAAGTATATTGTGCAAAAGTCACATGACAATTTGCGACTGATTTGCGAGTAATTTGTGATTGCTTGCAGATGTTTGGTGAAATAAGCGAGTTTCCTGTCATAAATCAGTCGTGTTTTGTTCGCGTTTTGTTCTCAAACCAGTCACTTTTGTTTGAATGCGAATGAAATACGAATGATGACAAAATACATGGAATATGGCAGATGCCAGCAACTCTCAAACTTTTCTCTTCGCATGGTAGTCTCCAACTAGTCAGTTTTTGTTGCTAACAAAATAACGAGTCATTTGCGAGCAAAATGACCTTCTCAGACATGTGTGGCCTGTTCGAGAAGAGTTTGAGACTACTCTGCGTTAGAGCCTTGTTTACCGGCATTCGTGGAAATTTTTTATTTGTTTGAAATTTTTTTGCAATGACTTCATGATCCAGGCGACCAAAATGCGATGGACAGACAAATTTAAGAATGAAAAGCGACAGCTGCGAATTGCCATTTCAGTCATTTTTCTATCGCACCTCTAATGTGATCATCCCCTTAGTCTTTTATCATGTCATGGCATTTTCTGAACTGCTGTATCATTTATTAGGATCCTGGGAGGACTGGAACCCATCCCAGCTGACTCTGGGTGAAGGTACACAATGAACAACTCACCAGTCCAGGAGAAACCCTCATGGGGGAAACAGGCAAACTCCACATAAAACACAGTCACCAGGGATGAGACTTGAACCCAGAACCTTCTTGCTGCAAGGCACCAATGCTAACCACTACACCACAATTCCATATTTAATTATTATATCTTGTGTAATCAATATGTCAATCAAACAGGTCGTCAACTGGTGAATCAATAAGTATTTCAGCAGATCGAACCATGCACCACTCACTGGTAAGTACCAACGGTTTCTGTTGTTGATAATCTGTTGCTCCTTTTGTGTGTGTGTGTGTGTGTGCCATTTTTGCTAATTATTCAAAATATTAAGAAAGGAAAGAATTTTCATACACAAATTCATAGATTTAAATTTTATTTTATTAAAACATAAAAAACAAAAGGTTTAAAGATTGTAAGACAGACAGGAAACTGTGTTTCTTCTTAGTTCAGTCTCAAGTAGGTCGATGGTTTATTAGTTCAAAGCCCAATGTTCTAGTCAAAAGTAGTAATGTGAAGCACAAATGCAAAAGAAAGCATTACCACTTCACGCTGTCTCAAAAACTTGAACAGTTCATTAAGGATTAAACAGTAACAATTATTTTGGTGCTTTTGCTTTTTTGGGGGGGTGGGGGGGTGTTGTTTTTTGTTTTTTTATAAAATGGAATTTTTTAAATAAGAAAGAGATAACAGATAACACTCTCGAACCACAGAGATAATCTCACACATTCTAACATTACATGCCAAAATCACTGTTTTCCCTCCTTACATGTCAAAACTGAAAATTCAGTTTTAAAAAAAATCTTCACCCTGGAATCTAAAATTTACTGTCAACAAAAATCCAAAGCAAGAAACTACAGTACAAGCACAACCTTTACTTACATATCCCTGCTAATGTAAAAATCAAGATTGTTGATAGGTTCAGGGTAGTGGTTAAAAATTCTCTCACTCAATTTGCCAAACTGCTTAATTCTACCAGGGTCTCGGAGAGGCTGAAGCCTATCTCTGCCAACACCGGACAAAGGTACATCACACCCCGAACAGCTCGCCAGAATATTGCAGGGCTAACAAACACACCACCATTCACATTCATATCCACGCCTAGGGGCAAATTGGAACATGTCAGTTACAGTTTTTTGTACATCAATTGTGGGAGGAAACCAAAGTACCTGGAGGAAACCTACACAAGCACAGGGAGAACATGCAAACTCCACACAGGAACGCCCAAGCCCGTGACTTGAACCCAGGACCTTTTTGCTGTGAGGCGGACATGCTAACCGCTACACCACGGTGCCGCCCAATGGTTTAAAAAAAAAAATAGTAATAAAAAATACATACAATTTAAATCGCATTAATACATAATGCAACACTGTAATTTCTAAACTTACAGTCCTCTAAAAAAGTAAAACTAGTCTCTGAATTGACTAATTATAAAGATTTACACCATAATTTACAAATCGCTTCAACTAAAAAATTATATGTATTATGTATATTTATAGGACCGTCCAACAATTGTTTTTAAGTTGTTGCTGTTATTATTGTTAGAATGTTGTACTGATAATGATTTGATTATAAGCTTTATTTATAGACTGCACGGTTGCTTAAAGCACTGTAGTAATAAATGATCAAAGGAATGAAAATAATATAAATGAATACATAGGATAAAATAAAAGGCATGGTACATATATAAACTAGCCCCTGAATGTAAATGTAATAATACAAATACAGAATAAAATGGGATGCAAACAAATCAAAAAACAAGGCAGGGGGTGGTTCATTTAAATAAATAAATCCATTTAAATAAATAAAAAAGATGTGTTTCTAGCTGAGTCACAACTGTATGTTTATCTTCGAGTTGATTTAGATTTCATTCTTTTCTGCATTCACACAGATACAGTGCAGAGAGATCAAGTAAAAAAGGGCTTAAGTATTCCTCTAAATGTCTAGAGAAAGAACACTAATTATTTGCAAAAGGGAAGGGGGATCTTTTTATTCAACTCACTAAATTCAGCCATTGCTTTAGTATATACTGCATGTAAACATTAGAAGCAAACAAAATTAAGATTTTTTATCATATATCTTTACATATTTTACCCATGACAGAGGCAGGTCGGGTGTGGTGTGTGTATTACAAGCAGAGTTAAGCACTGTGTAGCTAATTGTTTCTTTTTAAACCCATTTAGAGTTTTACTATATACTACACAGAATGATAAGAAAAAAACTAAAACAAGATTTTTATGTTTTTTTGTTTTTTTTTTCCATTTTTAAAGCATGATAATAATAGAGCCGCCCGTTCCAAGTGACTGTGACAAACTGTGAGTATCTGTCATTTTGATTCAAGCAGTATCCACTGCAATGTTTTGTTTTGGGTTTTTTTAATCCCCAGATAATGGACCAATCAGATCACACCATCTCTGTGTACTATATACGAATGGCTAATGTATAATATCTACTATATTATTCGTAGCATTCCAGTCAAGCCATCATCTAGCTAAGGTCAGAATTCTCTATTTTTAATAGGATTCTCTATTGTCTACGTTTCTCTATTTTTGTAAAAAAGCAGGCAATCTCCGAACATTTGGCCATTTTCCACTCTTGAAGAAAGACACAGGAAGGCTATCAGATGCCCTCAACTTTACCCAGCCTCTCTGTTTGCTCTCTTTACATAGATGACGGAAGGCAGGTGTTCTGAAAGACGATTGTGTCATCAGTGTGTGTGTCTGTGTTGGGGAGGGTTAAAGAGTGGGAGCTGGTATTTGTCAGCAGAAGTGGCGATCGTGTTTCCTCATTAGTTGTGTTGGTATCAATAATTCAGTGCCGGCCCTTGTTGAGCTCAATGGGCCGGTTGCTAATATGCTGTCTACCTGCTGAGGCTTTGGACCCAGCAGGACTTTAATGGATGTCATGATGAGAGGGTGAAATCCAAGAACAGGGATCTTCTGTCACCCACTGGCTCGGTGTGTGCGGGTGTGTGTTGAGATGGCAGATATGGAGTGGCTATCGATGGACAGGTGTGAGGATGGGAGGATAATCGGAGGAGGCGGAGAAGAGGAAAGGATAAAGGAGGAAATCTCTTCCATGCCTGAGTAACCATTCACATAAATCCATCCTCTATCTTCCGGTTTTCCTCCCACAGTCCAAAGACATGCACATTAGGCTAATTGGCTGTTCCAAATTGCCTCTAGGTGTGGATGTGAGTGTGAACGGTTGTGTGTGCGTCCAGCCTTCGCCCAGTGTCGGCTGAGATAGGCTTCAGCCTGCCCATGATCCTAATAGGATTGAGCAGTTTGGAAAATGGGATGAGTAATTATATCTAACTGACTAATTATGAAAAATATACACGAGTGAATGTACGTAGGATTATAATACACGTTTTATTAAAAATAATATACTACTCGGCATGGTTTCTTCTTCACGTTCTTTAAATGAGATGTCTCTTGTTAAAAGCACTGAACACATCAAGTTCTTCAGGTGTCTTGTTAACTGATCAGCTAACACCATCGATTGTTCATCTTCAGTGTCATGCACCATTTCCCACATCTCAACATCCAGAATGTTATTACTACCTCTGTTAACCAGAAGTGAAGTCATGAGAGATGTTTACTAGTTATGGTCACAAATATAGTCTGAGAATTTATAACTACTGCGATATTAATGGCCAAAAAGTTAGACAAGTGCCAATGTCTGGTTTGCACATATGATCATAGCAGGTTATGCCAAGTAACAACAACAACATGGGAGTGGAGTGGTAATCTGAACACAGGAACAGAGCCAGCTGTTATTGTTGTGAGCCATGCCATCAGTGGAAAATAGAAAGAGAGAGCAAGAGAGGGAGAGAGAGAGAGAGAGACAGACAGACAAACTGACAGAGACAGACAGCACACATAGTGACAGAGCAAGAGAGAGACAGAGAGCGAGAGTCCAGAGAGACATTTGCAAAGAGAGAAAGAGAGCCAGAAAGACACACACAGCGAGAAAGAAAGAGAGAGAGAATGAGAGAGAGAGACAGAGGGAGGAAGACACAGAGACAGAAAGACAAGAGATAGAGAGAGACAGACAGCACCCCCCACACACACAGTGACAGAGAGAGAGAGAAAGAGAGGGGGGGGAGGAAGGCACACAGAGACAGAAAGACAAGAGAGTGAGAGAGAGAGAGAGAGAGACAGACAGCACCCCCCCACACACACAG
>JAOUQZ010000017.1:4113529-4126190 GCA_028564935.1 Neosilurus hyrtlii | reverse complement strand
ATATATATATATATATATATATATATATATATATATATATATATATATATATATATATATATATATATATATGGTGTGCATGTAGGATATAAATAGTTTTCGATATAAATCCATCCATGTGCTGGGGAAGCTGGATCCAATCAGTCTGTGGGCAGAGACTCAGGATATACCATGAGCAGGTCATCAGCAGGGCAGACATAGACACAATAATTCACACTCACAAGCACAAGCAAGTTGACTCAATGTGTATATCTGCTGAATTTGGGGAGAAAACGAAAGTTCCCAGAGGAAACCCACACAACCATGGCGGGAACTTTCAAACACAAGCAAACTCCACACATAAAGGGTTCATGGCTGAAAATTTAACCCTGAACCTTCTCACTGTGAGGCAATAGTGCTAACCACTGAACATTATGTGGGTTAAACAAGGTAATTATCCCACCTTAGGTACAAAGCATAAAATATGTGTATAAAATAGTTTTAGTTATGAAGATTTTTGATCAGTGAAATGTTATGATTTCCCATATTTTGTGGCCAAAAGGTATAAAATTACTGTAGCCATTCTTTTTGTTTAGTCTCCCCATGAGAAATTGAACAAGTGCCAAGTTGCAAATGCAAATTTTACGAGAAACACACACACACACACACACACACACACACACACACACACACACACACACAGGAAACAACCTTGATGTGAAATCATTACCTAATTTTTCCAGCAGAGGGAGACATTTCCAACTTCAAAATTTATTAATACAAAAGAGTCCTTCATTTATATCATTCTTATGATACATTTTGCATATAAATTATAGTACCTTGTAAAGTTGCTGATTTGATTTGGCAAATAATTTGCTTTAGAAAATGTAAATAGTTTTGTGGTATATTGACCAAAGATAACATTTTTATAGCTATATGTTGGTGTATAAGTTGGATTCTCAATCATCCAGGTCATGGTAATCTTAAAAAGCTTGACTCAAGGCACCTGGACTTCTTTTTGTGGTTTTTGAAGACTTTTGGCTATTAATACAAAAGAATTCTATAGCTACTAGGCTAAATGGGGGCAGCCGTGGCCGAAAAAAGTCGCTGGTTCGCGCAGCATCTTCCCTTCCTACACCTTCATGGATGAAGTGCCCCTGAGCAAGGCACCTAACTTCTCTGGGCACCCCAATGTTCCAAATACTTACTTTGGATAGGTTAAAAGCACAAGCAATTTCTCTCTTCGCATGCAAAATTTAAGGGCAACGGCTTCGATTTTAATTATTTTATTGGCAGTTTTTTGAAAATTGTCAATGATACCCAAATCATTTTGAAAAATGTCAATGATACCCAAATTAACATACAATTACAACTATAGGATATTGAAACATTTATGCTATTTATTACTAAATTTGGGTTGAAAGTGTGAAAAGGCCTAGATTAAAATCCTTACCTGTGCATTAGGAAACTATTTGCACCAGGATTCATATGTTTAAACACTAACACCTGAAATACTGAAAGAAATTATATTTAAAGCCACACTCCTATATATTAACCTGGGCACTGATGATGTCATCATTGTGAGATTGAGTTTTCAAATAACCACCCAGAGAACTGTTCAAATAGAAGCAAACAGTGTAAGATTTGGCCCAAAGACAGATTTTAATGGAAAGTTTTGACAAGTATTCACTTCCAACAAGATTAATTGGGATACATTTTCCTTTCCTCTTTATTACTTTCCTCTTTAAACTAGTTAACAAATAATTGCTAGATATCAAATATAACTGATTTCCATGTGGTTTGTTTGTTTGTTTCAAAATACAACCATTTTAGTGCTTTATAGAGCTCAAGAAACCTAACTCATGGTAACTCGTGGTCTCACATTGTTAGGATGTAGGTACAATTACCCCCAGCTGCACCTTGTGATCAATCATGGCTGCTTAATTAGATCCACCCTTGTTTTTTTTCTTTCCTAGTATTGCAACAGCACAGAAAAGCACAATACTCTTTGTGTTAGTATATTCTTACTGGAAATATATTTTATTATACCTGTGTGGAATTATGGCTCATCCAGATGTTATCGCTGCCAGATTCCTGGCTTTTGTTCAAATGTACAGCTATGAGCAGCGTTTACAGACATTTGCAGACTGGCCTTTCCGAGAGGACTGTCAGTGCACACCTGAGCTGGTGAGTTCAGATAACACCACACGTTCAGCTGGTAGTGAATACATACATTCCTGCATTTACGATCATGTCCTCCGAGCTAATTTTGTTTCACTCGACGTGTTAATGAGTCAGATTTGTACTGTAATGTTTACTCTTGACAACAGGTGTTGGGTTTTTTGGTAACTTCTCTCTGCGGTTAACCACTGCTAACAATCGGGCCCAGTTTTAACCACCAAATAATCTAAAATTAATTATTAGTGTTCTGCTTAAGTGCATATATATATATATAATTATTAAATTAAATATAATGTATAAAACTTGTAATAATTGTATTGACTATGTATAAAGTGGCTCATAGGAATATTTGAACATACTGGGTGACCCAAACAAACCTCCCACATTTCAAAGGTACACAAGCATTTGTGCACATGCAACTAGTTTCAAGTTTATTTGTCATATACAGGTACCACTGGAACTTTATTACTGGCAATGAAATTCTTGGACTCAGGCCCATTAAACCATATAAATATAAGCTAAAAAGTTGAAGTGTGTATGTATTTTTGCAAGTGGCTGTAGTGGTGTGTGTATAATAAGTGTGCAAAGTGTTGTGCATGCAGATAGTCAGGTATTTCAGCAGTTCAGTAGCCTGATGGCTTGTGGGTAGAAACTGTCCCTGAATCTGCTCGTGCAAGTCCTGATGCTTCTGTACCGTCTGCTTGATGGCAGACGTGTGAAAAGTGGGTGGCTGGGATCAGAGAGGATTCACTGGGTCTTCCTCATATAGGGCAGTGTGTAGATGTCCTGGAAGGCTGCAATTCAGTCCTGGTGATGCGTAATGCTTTTGTGGCTTTGTGGTCCAGAGCATTACAACTGCTGTACCAGGATGTGATGAGGCCAGACAGAATATGATGCAAACTTCAATCTATACGTAATTTAAAGATGACATCCTCCAACTAGTGGCCATCACTATCTATACACACTTGAAAGCTGCCATGGCAAGTCATGTCTGGCGAAACAGTGGCAATCTCCTACTGAATAGTACCCCTAATGGCTTCAAGAGTTTGGGGTTGATGAGAATACACTAGTAATCTAAGAAGCCTCACAGGAAAAAAAAAATCACAAGGGGTGAGTTCAGGGGAACGAATGGCCATGCAATCAGATCACCTGATCCAGAAGCATTTCCCTTAGCACTACCAGTGATCTTGTAGCTCGGTGTGCTGTAGCTCCATCTTACTGAAACCACACATCGACTTCTTCAAGCTCAAGGTGTTCAAGTTGGGGTTGAACCAAGACCTTGGCACTACCTCTGCTGCCTAAGTTTCATGTGTGCAAATAATGATGGATGAAAACTTATAAATAATATTCTCTATAGACAAACTTATTTTATAATATTCTCACCCTAAGTGGCCATTTCGATTTTAACATGGGACATGTACCACTAGAGAAGTCTGACTTGTACACGTACCTTCATATGTACACACACATAACACTGGGTGCATGGCAGGCTTAACTCTAAGGATGTTATGTTGGCATACATTTACATTGTTCACAGATAGGAGAAATTTTTCATTGCAAATGTACCTGCATGTGTGTTTTTGGGATGTGGGAGGAAACCGAAGCCCCTCCAGAAACCTGAGGAACATTCAAAACTCAACAGATACCTAAATTAGCTCCAATGCCACCTGCTATGCTGCCTTATTTTTACTTTTACTGGGTATAATGGAATTATTTATTAGGCTTGCGTGATTTAATTCAGTGTAGCCTGCTCTGGAATCACATCGTCAGATTTGTTTTTGAAGGAGTTTAAAACTGTATACCAATCCATGCAACTATCTGGTGAACAAAAGGCAAAGCAGAAAATGGTATGATCTCTTTGGACTGATGGATATAGTGACATAACAAATGTGTCAGTGTTCAAAGGTTTATTTATATGTAGTTTATGCTGTTGGTTCAATTATAACCATTATACTCACTTGGGTCAGATATCATGCCTCTCTTCAGACCTTTTTAATTTTACATTTCAGACACCAGTGAAGCACTAAAGTATGATTCCTAATCCAAACAGCCCAGCGGGAAAACTTAAACATGCGCTAATCTCTTATTTGATGCTCTGGTGTAATTTAATATGGCGACTCAACACTAACATTTTAAGTTTCGAGTTTCCCTGTTATAGTCAGGTAACAATGGAACATCACTACCGGCAATGAAATGATTGGACTCGGAGCCTCGTCAATATTGCACATAAACAAATATTGTATCCAAAGTTATAAATAAAGCAATACCTCCCCTTCAAGGTATGAGCCTTATATGTGTAAGTTAATACAATATGGTGGCTGTTTTTCCCCCTCCCTTCTTGACGTACAGATGGCCAAGGCAGGTTTTGTACACTGTCCGAGTGAGAATGAGCCTGATGTGGCCTGCTGTTTCTACTGCCTCAAAGAGTTGGAAGGCTGGGAGCCAGAAGATATTCCCTGGTAGGCCTGCCTTCATTAGCAATGAATAAATCAACACTGTCACAAATTAGAACAGAGATGTCTAATATGTATGCCAGATATCAGATCGGCAGCACAGAAGAACTGTATCAGATGTTTTGGAACAAAGGAATCAGTAAAAGAACTGCTGCTGCCTCTTAATGTTTTATTTTTGTCTTAAGACTCTGAAATATGTTTAATTTGCCTTGCAAGGTCCGAGCATGCTAAACGCTCTCCGGACTGCGGCTTCCTACAGATGAAATCCTATGATGAGCTCACAGCCATTGAGTTTTTCCATCTGGAGCATGGGAGGATTCGCAATTACGTGGTAAGCAAGGCTGTGTTTAAATGCTTTTTAAAAAAAAAAAAAAAAAAAAAAGTCTACTTGTGTTTGAACTGATCTCTCTTTCCGTGAGTGTGATATTTTTGTTTATCCTAAATTCAGAAAAAAATTGCCCACATGAAGATTGCATACTTCCGTGACGAAGTGGATTACATCAGCAAAAAGTTGAAGATGCTTTTTGGGATTTTGTAGAAGTTTTATGGTTTTTTCTGTGTATAGTAAATAAACAAATCTCCTTTTTTTTTAATTAATCTTTTTGTTTTGTTTTTTAATATTCAATCTGTGGTGTTAATTTGGCTCTCAAACAGAACTCTTTACTGTGTCAACAGACCACAGGGAGGCAGTGTCATGCAGGTATCTTTGCTTGACCAGTGCAATGCCGGGTTTGGGGGGGGTGAATATTGATGTATTTGCTCTGCCTTCCCACAAATCCTGACCAAATCCTGCAGGTGCCTGATGGAACTGAATAAATAAAACCTTTACCATGTTTTTAGCCAGTTAGCCCAACTTGCCACACTTTTTTTTAATAAAGCCCCCACTCATCTAAAACTTGACCCTGGGCAGATGGTCTTAAGCTCCTCCCCTCAGTACCAACTGTTGCTGGGGCAACATCTGTCACTTTGAGCACTGAGGGAAGAAGGAAGGGGATGCAGACAGTGTATCCAAATCTAATACTACATGCTTATACAATACATAAAGGAAGAATATTAAGTTCTCTTAGCCAGTGCAGTATAACATTTTAAAATTGTGAGCTACAACAGACAGTTTATCTTTATAACCTATAGACATGAGCCTCTTACGATTGTTTTGTTAGCAGGATTGTACAACAGGTTATGAAAAGTTAAAATGTGTTATTTTTTTCACTTCCTATGGCGGTTTGCTGTGTGCTTTTGTCTAGATATGTTCTAGTGGTGGAAACATCATTAATTATACATACTTTGGGTATGATGTGAACTACAATTTAGTGAGAATTATAAAAATAAATATTGATGTGAATATCATTTTTAATTGTTTCACTGTGAAATGTGTGTATTAGTTAGTTAATTGGTTTTCTTACTTAATGTTTTGAGAACCCAGGTATTTGTGTCCCAGACAGATTTTATACGTGTAGTTTATGTATTCTGAACTTTGGCTGCTTAAGCCTGTACAATCATTATCACAATTCAAGAATACATTGAAATGAGATCAATGAAAATGTGGCCCTGCTGGTAATGGATTAATTTTAAACATTAAATGCATGAATATTTATTATATATATATATATAACTTGCTAGTTTAATTATTTATTGATTTCTTATTGCACAAACGCCCCTCTTTGTTACATCAGGATGAATGATACAAACAAACTCCTATTCAGTTTTTTCGAGGTTGATCTGAGGCATGTATTTCTTCTCTTTTATAAATGTGTGTTTCTGGGTTTGTATTTAGATGGGAGGTTGGATTAGAGGTACTATCCCATCTCCCCCTCACCCTGTTCTGGATTAATTTGTAATGCAGCTCTTTGGATACAGAGCCTCAATCAGCTGCCTAATTCTACTTTATCCTCTCAGTGGAGACTGAAAAATATAATGTAAAAAAAATCATTAAGAGATCCTTTATATAAACATTTTAGGAAACTGTTTTGGTGTGTTAGATTTAATCTGCTATGTTACCTGAACACATGGTGCTGGAGGTTTGGATAATATTTATGGTGTGGATTAATCAAGGAGTTGGTGTTAGCCGTTTATGTACAGTTTCGAAATATTTCCATCCCCATGCACGTGAAATAGTAATAAGCGATAACCGCTTCTGGGTGATGAGTGTTCTGAGTGGCTGCGCTTCAACAGTGGCTGGTTAGCAAGTCGTTTTGTTCACGCGAGTGTGTGGCATATGGACAAACGGACAGATGTTCCTAACAGAAAGTTTACAACCTGAGAGCACCATTGGGGCCCATCTGTTGCTGTGTACGGGTCCTCCCTCCCAGTCCCTCAGCTCTCCTCATCTTACACTGGAGGGGCCTTTCCCCATCTCCCTCACCTCTGTTCATCACCCCCCCCCCCCCCCCCCCCCCCCCCCCCCCCCCCCCCCCGTTCCCCACCCCCCCCCCCCCCCCCCCCACACACACACACACACACTTCACCCAACCCCATAATCAAATCCATTCAGTGCTTATTACATGCGGCGCAAATTAATGATGAGGGCCTCACCTGGAGGTGTGGGGTTAAACTCACAAGAGCACATGAGGCCGCGGAGTGAAGGCTGTATACTTGATATGACAAAGGAGTCTGGTTTAAGTGGTGATTTTTTTGGAAAGTATCACTATACTACTTTTACGCAAGTTTTCCTTCTTGAAAATGGTGCTTCTTTTGTATTGTTTTTATATGATTTACGTAATTTATTGAACTTATTGTATGCGTTAGCTTTAAGCCAAGTGTATTAGCCTCTTAGTTATGCATTTAATTAACAGCAAAACATTGAACTATTTACCAGAAATCTTTGAAGGTAGACTCATTTTTTTAATAGCCAGCCAAATGACAATGTAGATCAATTTTCAAATGGTGACTAGCAAAAAGCCACTAGGCGTGTTTATTGCCATAAGAAGCTTTTTAAAAATAAATAATTATGAAGTAATCAGCCCTTATGTAATACATCTTTACATTATATTTTTTTTTACATAAACATGTTTTGTTGACAACCAGTATTATTATGAATAGACTCTATTTCCATCATTATCCACCCTTAAATTGCATATTACTGTTTGTATTATTTTGTTGTTTAATTCTAACCAACCTTCTTGGTATACAAAATACTTATTATTCAATATGAGTGAAAATGCCAGTTTACGTCCAGAAAAAGTCTATTAGCTCTTCCAGGTGACTATAAACTCATTATCATTCTCATTTTTTAGCCTGATCCAGGCAAATGTGTAGGCAGATACAGTATTCCGTAGTGTGTATAGACTATAATCTATAGTGCTCCAAATCCCGCTGTGACCTCTTGCCCTCCCCTTTTCCATTTCTTTCTTTCCTTTCCATCGCTTTCTCTTTATTTTTCCATTTCTTTGCACGGCAAGCAGTGTGAGCAGGGCGAAAGGCTCCCTCTCTCACACGGCCCGGCCCTTCTTTTTGTGCCTCCATCCATCTGTCCCTCCTCTCTAACCATTGTAGAGACTCAAAGCTGGGCCATGTCCACAATGCAGTGGGCGTGTGGAGAGGGGGAGGTCGGGTAAACACGACAGCATCCCCATCCCATTAGAAGCTCTTTAACTCTGACACCCTAGCACCCTGACAAGGGCCTGCACTCATGGCCTGGACTCAACTTTTTAGCCTCATCTCACAATACACAATGCAATGCAGTCTTTTTTCTTGAAGTGGAGACTTTCCGGAATAAAAACCATTACCCAGCATTATCTGCCTGGTTTATTACTTTGGAACCAATACTGTTATATCTCATAAAACACCATAGCTATCATTTATTCATAAATTCTATGCCTTTTTTTCTTGAACAGGTCTTAATATGGCATGGATGTCAATCATCATACCCCTTATAATTTTTTTTCCCTCTTCCCTGGTCACTCCAACTTGTCCTTATTCTTTTATTTCTGCATCTCCTTTGTCTTTCCTTTCCCAAAGCTCCTCTTCCCTCGGGCCCCACATCTCCCTCATTTCTCCGCACAGCTGCTCCCGGGGTCTCTCTCCATCTCGATTTCACTGAGCTCCAGCTCTGGCACCTTGGCCATCCTTTTTCCGAGAGTGTGTGGGAGTGTGAGTGACCGAAGAGGAGGGAGGATCACAGTGTTAGCAGCAGCTTAAAGGCAAGGGATTAAGGCAGCACAACCACTGATTAAAGCCTTCCAACCTCCTATGGCCCCATTAATACAATCTTAATCACGATGCTTTATCCCTCATCTCGCCCCTGTGGATCAGGACCTTTCATTTACTGGGAGTTCGTGTTGTTTGCCCAGTGGATTAGTGCCACTAAGAGACAAAAAAAGCGAGGGAGAAAAGGAGCGAGAGGTTTGAGACTGCACTTTAATGTCCAATCTCTCAGTCTTCATCTCTCTCACTTTTTTTAAAGCATGACTCCCATCCTGTCTGCTCACTGGAATAAAAGAGACTCCAGGAAAATATTGAGTCATCTGAAATCTTTTTTTAGCGCTGAAACCAAATATCTGGTCAGTTATAAGTTTGTAAAGAGGAATGATATACGGCAAGGTGTTTTTTTCCTTTTTATTTCTGGGGGGCTGTTAGCTTTTTAATTTTTTTTATTTATTTTTTTTTAACTCTAGCATAAGGTGACCGGTTGTTTGTTAGCACTTCATATACACCAAAAGTCCACATTACCCACATATAGTAGTCCACATACATTTAGCTATGGACTGTATATCTGTTTCATATCTATTGTTTCAAATCTATGTGAATATTTTTATTCACATCTGGGGCAGCATGGTAGCGCAGTGGTTAGCATGTCTGCCTCACATCAAGTAGGCCTGGGGTCGATTCCCCGGGCTTGGGGCAATAATATGTGGAGTTTGCATGTTCTCCCTGTGCTTTCATGGGTTTCCTCCCACAGTCCAGAAACATGCACAGTAGGCTAGTTGGCTGTTCCAAATCAATCCAGAGTCGGCTGAGATGGGCACGAGCCTCCCCACCACCCTAATTAGGCTTAAGCAGCTTGGAAAATAAATGAATGAATGAATAAATATACACATCTGTAGATTTAATGCATCCTGTGTCTTATTACTGCCTGTATCATATACAATAATTGTATTAATATTTATTGATCTGCTCAACATGTATGCACTGCAATTATAGGACCATTTATGCATCCTGTCTGTGTATTTGGAAGGTGTATTTAGTGTATACATTGTATATAGGCCTATTTTATTTGTTTTTATATCCTTTTTTTTTTTCAAATCAAAATCCTACCCATTTTTATCATTTCTATTGATGTCTTGTTCCTGCAACTTGTGCTGCTGTGACATTAAAATGTTGCCAGTGTGAGATTAAGTTGTTAAATAAGTTATCTTATATGTTATCTTAAGGTCAGTACAGGGAACTTGCAAAAGGGCCTTTGATGTATTGACCAAGCAATAATGAGGGATTGTATAGCATGAGGGTGGCAAGTAGTTAACACATCCACCTCACTGCAAGAGAGTCCTGGGTTCGAGTCCCAGGCGCTTGCGTTTGTGTGTGGAGTTTGCATGTTCTTTAATACTCCTTGGTTTTCTCTCACAGTCCAAAGATAGGCACATTAGGCTAAGTGGCTGTGAGTGTGTGTGTGTGTGTGTGTGTGTGTGTTGTCCCTCTAATAGTCTGGTGAGCTGTTTAGGGTGTGCTCTACCTTCGCCCAGTGTCATCTGAAATACGCTCCAGCCTTCTGTGACCCTAATCGGATTAAGCAGTTTGGAAAATGAGTGAGGGAGTGTATAGAGTCGGGCTCTTCGAATGGTGTCTTGCAATTTGTACTGGCACTTTGAGTTGGCTACTTTATTATTTCAAAAATTACATATGACAATATATACATTATAAAAAATTATTATAAATTAAAATTATCCGAAGTGAATACTTTCACAATGATTCTGTCACAACTGTTTCTCACCAGATTTGCCCCGCCTTGCTGTGTCACAACCTGTTATCTATGACTTTTGAGGTCTCATGTTGTTTTTGTTGGGACAGTTGTATGACGTTAAATGGATGTTGTCCGTAAGTTAACAATTCAAAATGTCTGTGATATGGTTCACTTGGATTAATTAACCCAACGTGGTGTATTTTGCCATTTGAATGTGTAAATTCTTTGGGCCTATATGTCTTGATACAACACAGTGCACTAATTATTAGGCATTTATAAAAATGCACTGTGTGCACTTTGATTTTACTTTACAGTATCTGTAGTTGTTAATGTTTGTAAAGCCATATTTCCTCCTTAGGGGGCAGTGGTGACCCGGTGGTAGGGTGCTGGATTACTGATCTGAAGGTCAGGGGTTCAAGACCCACTGTCACCAGGTTGTCACTGCTGTCCCCCCAGTGCAGCTAACTGGGTTATCAAAGGCTTGTGATGTGTCTCACTGTCTATGGTGAGAGGCATGTAAAAGAACCATTGCTGCATTTCAAAAAAGAGGAGGCTGCATTTCCATCAGTGTTTCTGCCCTGTGATTGCCTGGTGAGCTGTCCATGGTGCACTCTGCCCTCGCCCAGAGTCAGTTGAGATGGGCACCAGCCTCCCCATGACCCTAATTAGGATTAAGTGGTTCAAAAAATGAATGACCCGAACGCCTCCCTGGTGTGATGTTTCGGTTATGTCCACCTGGGAAGAGACCCAGAACACGCTGGAGGGACTATGTCTCTTGGCTGGTTTGGGAACGCCTTGGCATCCCTCCAGAGGGATGTCTGGACCCCGGAAGAAGCGGAAGAAGATAAATGAATCAATGATGAAAATGAATGAGTGAATGAATTTTCTTGTTAGGCCCCTTATTTGGAATTCTTTTAATGATCCAACCCCCAAATTACCCGAATAGCCTTGGTGCATAGCATAAAGTAAAAGGAAAAATGTTTAAAAAAGCTTTGTTAATGCAGAATGTATCACATTATTCCATAGGTTTGTTCTTACACTGCTGTCCTAACCAGAGATACATTAAAGAAAATCACTCTGGTGTATTACCTATATAAGGTAAAGTGTGTAAGGTATTGGCCCACCAAAACAGCTTGAATATACATTAGCACAGAATGTACACCTGTCTGCAACAACAATATTCCCAAAGCAAGTTTAGAGATTATAACATATAATTTCTATAATTTATGTCCTTTGTCTGTATATTTATTTTTGCCCTTTTTTGGTTGATTGGTTTGTTTTTTAAAATTCAGAACTGATCATACATTATATCTTTTTTCATCTTCTTGTGTCTGAAACTATATGAAATGTGTGAGAGATGGTGCGGCAGGCAAAGGTCACAGTGATGGCAGTGGCTCCCCTGAGACGGAGTCACCGGGCAAAGCCTCAATCAACGCAACACGTTTCTCTTCCCATCGGCCTTTTTAAAGCTCGTGTCAGCACAGGCAGAGAGCAGTTGATCATTTACAAACTTCCCCACCTACTCTGGTGAGACTTATCCAAGTACCACTGCTTTTGTCTTAAATTGTGAAATGACTATTTATAAAAATGGATTTGGAATATTAACATGCCTTTATTACAAAAAATACGAGGAATAAAAATACTGTTTTTCTTTACATTTATGATTTATATAACACTTTTTAGTGCAATTATTAATCACATATTTGTCATATTTCCATTTGACATTCTTTATTGACAGACTGGAATTGTCCATTAGAAAGACTTACTAACACTTGCAAGGTAAGGTTCTCTAGTCCAAAACGTTTTACTCATCTGGCTGCACACATAGCATGCAGAGCAGTTTATTTTATGCAACTACTCAACAAAGTACAACACAAAGAAAACATCACCACCATCTGAATATTAACTCACTGTATAAAAACACCAGAGTCCATTTTTATGTAAGATTGCTTTGTTAATCAAAGAAAATGTGGAATTTTCTGAGGTTTATGACAACTTTTTTAAAACAAGTCTTCCAATGTAGTCAGAATGCTGTATATTTGCTTTGGATACACACACACACAAACACACGTGTGTGTGTGTGTGTGTGTGTGTGTGTGTGTGTGTGTATATATATATATATATGTATATATGTATATATATGTATATATAT
>JAOUQZ010000017.1:4086708-4100351 GCA_028564935.1 Neosilurus hyrtlii | reverse complement strand
TGTGTGTGTGTGTGTGTGTGTGTGTGTGTGTGTGTGTGTGTGTGTGTGTGTGTGTGTGTGAGTGTGTGTGTGTGTCAGCATTTTATCAGATATGATTTTAAGTCCCAAAACGGCAGCCCTGGTTTTTTTTTTGTTTTTTTGTTTTTTTGCTCAATGGAGCTGAATGTATGAGTGTTGCACACGGGCTCCTGGGGGACAGACATATTAGGACAACTGAGTCCTGAGTCCCCTCAGCCATACAGAATAGCAGAGAGGCAGTACAAACCCAGCATGCACATTTACCCTTAATATCTATCAACACTCTGGCTCGACCGCTATGAATTATTTCCTGATTTGATTAGCGAGCATCACGGTTAGTGAATGCGAAACGAAGTGGCCACTCAAGCTAACGCAGTTGCCGAGGAGGCCGCAGGGGCTGGTCTGCCAGTTTGCGTAAATCAATCCCATATTATATCACAAGCCCAAGCACCTAATTGCAAGCGTAAAATTACCCATTTAGACACTATGCCACCTGCAACCCCTCTCTAGACATTCTGCTTCACTGCATGGACATTAACATGGCTGCAGGAATTGAGGATGGCAGACAGCTTAGTGGGTACATTTACGACCAGAAAGAGCCTTTTAAAAGCTGTGTAAGATGCACGGTCGTGGAAAGCAATGTTAGTAGCTTTTCTCTTTAATGCACTCTGCAGACAATAGTCCATGTGTGTCTCCTGATTTTGGATTAGGATTTTTTTGGAAGTTTAGTATGAAGCCCAAGAGTCTGGAACATGCCTACATAGACACATCTGCTTTATAGCCTTAAATACTGGAATATGTAATTTAAATCTGGAGCATCTAAGGGTTCTTCGGTTGCCCCTTTGAGAACATCCCTATTACAAAACGGTTTATTTTAGGGAGCTAAGAACTATCTAAGGAAATCTTGAAGAACTCTAGTTTTGTAAAATTGGTGAGCAACTTTTGGTGAAGTGCTTATTTTCCATCAAATGAAAGTCATTTTATTTAAGCAAAGCAGAAAATGTTGTGTCGCTGTCAGGTTAAAGTCTTCATCCATTCCTGTCCGCGATCCTCACCCCTGTTTCTGAGGACCTGAGAGAGAGAGAGAGAGAGAGAGAGAGAGAGAGAGGGCGGGAGGAGGGGATTCCATCTGCCAAGCCGGCTGTCCTTTGGGATGTGGGCATACCCCAAGGGGCTTCAGTGAGGTGGGAGGGAAAGAGCCTGAATGGATTGCACCCATCCACTAATCAAGGGCCGTAATCTGTATAAGCAAACACAATGCACAGATTTTGTCTATTCCTGGTAGCAACCCAGCACTACAAACTTAATCATTAGACAGAGATTCATAAGTATCATAAACACAGTGGCAATAAGAATGACATTTTGCAAATAATCACAGGGCCGAGCCGATTTGCGAGGATTTATTTCATTCAATTAAAACAGCTCTGTGCTTTGGCAGGACGCCATGAATCGGTAGTGATCAGGTGCACGCTACCCACAAGTGGCACAGTCTGATTCCCACTGTGGCTTTCAGCAAAAGTGAGGTGAACCCAGCTCACACGCACACCCACCCACACACACACACACACACACACACACACACACACACACACACACACACACACACCCCACACACACACACAGAGGCAAATTTAGTTCAATTTCATATCAGTGGATAGAAAAGAACTCGAAACAGGATTGCTATTTGGGGCTGTTTAATGTGTGTTCTGCAAAAGACCTCACTCACACACTCACTCATTTGCCAAACCACTTAATCGTACTAGGGTCGCAGGAAGGCTGGAGACCATCTCAGCCAACACCAGGCCAAAGCAGGGAGAACAGAGCAGAGTAATACACACAACCATTCACACTCATTCTTACACTTACGGGCACTTATTTGAAACAACTAATAAGTGTAATGTGCATGTCTTTGGACTGTGAGAGAAAACCAGAATACCCCGAGGAAACCCCTGCAAGCACAAGGAGAACATGCAAACCAAACACAGAAACACCCTCATTGAGCCCAGAATTCATCTTGCTGTGAGGCGCACATGCTTACCACTAAACCACTCAACTAGAGACCTGACAGGAAAAACTCTTCAGGATTCCTTGTGTAGGATAAGGAAAGCCTATAGTCTTAGGGCTTTTTCTAGTAGCAGAAGGGGTTAAATGAATCTGAGATCCAGGTTAGAAATCCAGCTACATTTCTGGATAAGAATTTTTCGTGTGGATCAACCTTAAATTATTATTTCATCCACCAGTGAGGTGATGGAGAGTTGTGTTTGTTTGCTAACATGCTAACATTTTATGGATTTTCATGAACTGTCCATTAGAGGCGGGGCTTTGGTCAAGGGAGACTCCATCCGATTTTAAAGATGATAAGTATCAAATACAGGATCCAGGATTTTAAAGAAAGATTCTTTAACTCTGTAAGCTAGGATGACTTTTTGACATTTTGGTTTACATTGAATGTTGTTGGGCTTGGCGGAGGTTTGCACTCTTCTATCTCGTCCTTGTGCTCTTCTTCTTCTTCTTCTTCCATCCATATATCCATTTGCTGAACTGCTTTATCCTACTAGGGTCATGGGGAAGCTGGATCCTGTCTCAGCCGACTCTAGGTGAAGGCGGGGTACAACTCGCATGTCCACCCCAGGGCCAATATTATTTGTTTTCTTAATATTAGTAGTAGTAGTAGCTGTAGTAGTAGTGATAGTATTATTATTATAATAATAATTATTATCATTATTATTTATTTGTCTGTTTGTTTGTTTGTTTGTATTAGCTAAAGCCATATGCAATTTTTTTTGCCTTGTTGCCCCACACTGTTGCTCGGTGATTCCCACATGCGTATGGATGTTTGATGCAGAAACAGAAAAAGCAGCTGGAAAGGCTTGGGCTTAAGTGAGACGAAAAGTGATTGTTTGTTGGTCACATGAAAGAAAGACAGACTAAATAAAAGGAATCAAGTTGCATCAGGTTTCATGGTTTCTTGTCAGCTTGGTGCTGCTGAGAAGGGCCTCGGTCTATAAGGTGAGGGTCCACATGGGCGAACTGGTGCTAAGCATCCTATTGATTGTGCCACTCCTTCAGGGCAAAAGCAACTTCAGAGCCTTAGTTAACTCCCTTCCAGCCCCCTGAAAAGCTTATGGATTCGTTGGCTGTCTTTAAGCTGCCTGTCCTCCGGCGTATTGTTTTGTGAGCCTTGCACAGTCAATATTAAGCTTGGCTAATGTGATATAGAGGCAGCTGCAGGAGCTCCAGTTATTACCATGACACTGCAGAGTGAGGGGTGTAATACCATTAAAAATAAATCAGTTGGTTCGATGATTTGGCATGGTGGAGGGATTTTGTAAAGCATTTGTCGAGGCAGTTGCTATAATTCTATTATGTATTTTGGGAGGAGCTCAGAGGAACAATTGAAGGCCTTCCCTTAATTCAGCTTAATTAAATTTATTAATTTATTTCACCATTGACCGTAACAAAAATAAAGAGTAGAATGCGGAAAGAAGTTTACTTTTTCAATTGGGAAAATCAGCACCCATGGAGATCATTTCAGGGTCTTTTCTGGTTGAAAGGCAGGTGCACACCTTTTTTTTTTTCAGCTGCAGAGATGCTCTTCTTTATTTACATAAATCAGTGTTTAATCCGTGCTAGTGAATTTTACAAATGGTGTTCATTCTTCAGATATATTAGATCAAGGCTTTGTGTGTGTGTGTGTGTGTGTGAAAAGGGAGCCGCTCTGGAGTTGACTAAGAGATTTAGAGAAACGTGAGGCCCAGAAATTAATCTTTTTAATCAGTGTCTGCTCGTCAGACTCCTCTGTGGATTACCAGACACTTTTTAAAGTGTGCACGTGAGGCCGATTTGGCTCTGCCTCAATGACTTAAATCCTTAAACCCAATCACACCCCCCCCTCCTACCTCCTCTAGCACCATCTTCTCCAACATCCCCCCCAGGAAAATAATGCAACAAATAGTCTGTCTCTATATATTATGTTTACTTCTGGAATCCACTGGCGAAATAAATGGACAGGGACATGTTATTACTTTGCTTTAATGCATTATGGCAAGTCATAACTACATCTGTGGTGTTAGATAGATAGATAGATAGATAGATAGATAGATAGATAGATAGATAGATAGATAGATAGGTACAGTAGAGTGCAGTGAAGATTATACACCACTGCTTTTGTCTAAAAGAGCTCATAATAAAAAGAAGTAAAAAATTACATCTCTGTAATTTCTTGGTGAAAATGTATTAAACAATTCTATTGTAGGCCATGAGAACCAAAAAAATAATTCCGAAAAGTATATGTGGGTAAAAGTATGGCTAATAAACAAAAACATTGAAAATACCAATTTTTGGAAAGTGTCGCAAATTATGTCTTTGACTTTTGCACAGCATGAATGAACTTTAAACCATATAGAATATTATGAAAAAATAAAAAAATACAGTAGTGCGGTGATGATTATACATTTAACAAAATGAAGATAAATCAGAAACCGAGTACTGTTCAAGTATTTATTTCATGTAATATTGGATCAAATCGATGAGAATAAGTAAACGAACAACAATATATAGTAATAACAAAAATAACAGTTTTTTTTGGAGAAAAAGTCAATATTTAGTGTGACCACCCTTTACTTTGATTACAGCATAGATAGATAGATAGAGAGATAGATTAATTAAATTTGTAAGTGATCAAACAATTTGTTGATTATTTAATTATATATTTTCATGTTAAGTGATGTTTTGAAATAATGATTAGGCTATAAAAGCAAATCTGCTTTATGATACTTAGGTCAAAGGCGGGGTACACACTGGACAGCTCACCAGGCCATCGCGGAGCCAACTCACACACAGCTATTCACACTCACACCTAGGGTCCATATGAAACAGCCAATTAGCCTAATGTGAATCTCTTTTCCTCCTTTCTCAGGAGGAAACCTGAGTACCCAGAGAAAACTCAGGCAAGCACTGGGAGCACATGCAAAATCCACACAGAAACACCCAAGCCTGGGACTTGAACCCAGGATCTCCTTTCTGTGAGGCGGACATGCTAATCACTACACCACACCACTGGTGCATGGTGTGATAAGGGTTAAATAGAACCTAAAGAAGGTTTCAGAGACAAAAGTTCTGAACATTTTCCATCTATATTAGCTCTGAGGAACTATTACTGCTCAGAACGAGTGAGCCAGAACGCTTTGACAGGCGCGTTAAGACTGTAATGTGCACTCTGGGATGCGTCCTTCCCTTAATCACAGTCCAAATGAGAAAACACAGAAGGGCCCACAGGGCCGTTGGTGTCACTGTAGGGGGTGCGAGCGTGTCACTATTGTTCTGTCGCATGAGACACATAAACGGTGATTTCAAGGCCCATTGAGCGTGCGATGGATTGGACCTAAAATCCATTTGGGGGGCGGAGCCTGAACTCTTTAATTATAGGAAGAGAAACAGCAGTAGTTAAAATCACTACACTCTTATATATATTGTCACTTGGCCTAGAAGCTGATGGAAATGAAATCTGTTCATATTTGGCAGGTATATTTGTGCAATATAAATTAGGCCTGTGCATCGGATTTTAATCTAAAGATTATCTAATAAAAGTCCTATGATGCAATATTATATTTACCATGGTTTGTTAAGGAGGTCATTAATAGGCTAAGCAAGCTTTCTATGAGACCATCGATTTTAGTTAGTTGCCAGGATTTGTCTGCGACGCATGAAGATAAGCAATAATCCACTGTTTTCATTTTTAACATTGTGTTTCTCTAAAAGCACCCTTTTATTGCACTGATTGGATAAACCGGTTATAAGTTATGTAAAACATGTGATCTAGATATGTTTTATTTAATCTGAGCATGCATAGGCCTGGGCTTTCCTGATATGAGGTATGGGGAAATGCTAATCCATTCATAAAATTGTCCTTGCCTATATAAAACGAGATTTAAGAAATGCTGACATCTAGTGGCGGTTGTTTGGTATTACATGACTAATCGAGTTGACTGCGGCTACATCTCTTGTTACTGCTTGTTTATTTGCTTGCTTGTTTACCATCAGGGAGGGTATAAAATGGGTTCTTTTCTTTAAGTTGAGTATTTAAGATGTTGTCTTAGATGTCAGATGTTGCTTAGGACCTATGTTGTTTAACGCATCACAATATTTAAATAAATATACAGCCTCTTGTAGTTGGCCTGCCTGGTGAGCTGTCCAGGGCGTATTCTGTCCTCGCCCAAACTGAGATGGGCGACAGCCTCCCCGCGACCCTAATAAGGATTAAACGGTTGAGAAAATAAATGAATGAACTATGATGGAATGTTATCCATATGGAGAATTGTATCACATTTTATATATGACAAAATCTTGCTAAGGCAATTTGGGTGTTGAAAAAAATCTGCTGTTATGTCCCTGGAAATAATGTGAACAGCTTTCCTATTATATAATCCCTTTATTTTCCAAACTGCTTCATCCTACTTAGGTCAAGGAGAGCCTGGAGTCTATCTTAGCAGACTCTGGGTGAAGGCGGGGTACAGTTTTTTTTACTTTTCCAGTGCACTGAATACCATCAGGCTGACTCTCTTGGGTGGGAAGCTGACAGCGATACAGGTGGATGTCTCTCTTGTGTCCTGGATTGTGGACTACTTGTCCGGAAGACCACAGTATGTGCTCCTACAGCACCACGTATCGGACACAGTGGTCAGCAACACCGGTGCACCACAAGGGACCGTCCTCTCCCCTTTTCTCTTCACCCTCTACACAACGGACATCAGCTACTGCACATAGACCTGCCATCTTCAAGTTTCTGATGACTCTGCTGTAGTTGGATGTATCAGTGGAGGTGATGAGACGGAATATCGGGTTGCTGTGGGCTCCTTCATCTCATGATGTGAGCAGAATCATCTGCAGCTTAATGCGACAAAGACCAGGGAACTAATTGTGGATTTCAGGAGATCCAAAACACCAGCGTCCCCAGTTTCGACCCAGGACGTCAATGTGGAAATGGTGGATTACCTTGCAGTTCATATTGACAATAAATTGTACTGGGTTAAGGACACTACAGCACTTTACAAAAATGTCCAAAGCCATGTCTATTTTTGAGGTGACTAAGGTTGTTTAACATCTACTGAACACTGCTTAGGATGTTTTATGAGTCTATTGGGGCCAGCGTCATCCTCCATGCAGGTGCTACATGTATATATATATATATATATATATATATATGTGTGTGTGTATATGTATGTGTGTGTGTGTGTGTGTGTGTGTGTGTAATGTTTCTTTATTGAGACTTTTATGCTTATTTCATTCTTACTTGGTATGGAGAAACTGTGTGCACACAATTTCCTCCGAGATCTATAAAGTATTCTGATTCTGATGATGGTTTGTTTTGGTCCCTTGATGGTCAATTAGTGGAACTGAAAGGTCAATTTTTTCTTTCACTCTTCAACCTACAATTTTAATGAGGGTGTTATTAGAGTAATGATGTAAACACACGGCAAGAAAAGTATGATGATTCATTCATTCTTTCATCTTCAGTAACAGGTTTATTCTGGTTAGGACCAGTATGGACCCAGAGGCTATTTACAAAAAAAACCCCAGAGGCACACATATTCACACCCAGAGCAATTGACTATGATAAGTATTCATACTGACATGTTTTTGGGTGAAAGTCTGAGAAACCAGAAGAAACCCACATGAACATGGTGACAACATCCAAACTCCACCCAGAGTTTTGGCTTTTCTCCAGGCAGTAACACGGCCCCACGGCGGCACAGTGGTTAGCATGTCCACCTCACAGCAAGAAGGCCTGCGTTTGATTCAGGCACTTCTGTCTGGCGTCGGCATGTTCTTCCCGTGTCAGCGTGGGTTCCCTCTGGGTCCTGCGGTTTCCTCCCACAGTCCAAAAACATGCACAGTGGGCTATGTGGCTGTTTCAAATCCCCCCTAGGTGTGAGTGTGAATAGTTGTGTGTGTTGTTAACATTTATATTGTTTTAGTTACAATCTGAAGTGTTTTCTGTTTTTTTTTTTCTGTTTGCATGTTGCATTTGTGTAAAACACTTTTAGTTTCAGACAAGCTAACGGGCGTAGAAAACTCCAAAAATTATTTCATATGAACAAAACATTCTGCACCTCTGTAAATCTGTCAGCTTTTATTGAGTGTGTTGTTTGCAAGGTGACCATCTGTGTGGTGTATGCTTTCGATTATGTTGTGTTTAGCCCATGTTTAACTGCAGACATATGATGGCTAGAGGTTAAAGGTTATCAGTTTTGGTGGAGATTCTCTTTCATGTGTATTTTCACACACATCATTCTGAATTATTCAGTTAAATTACTCAATTGGGAACTGATCGAATCTGCTTGGTCTTTCAAACATCAACGAACACCAGGAACCGATGAGGCCTAGAGAGGATGGTTCCTTACACTGTATTGGCCCTGCGATGGCCTGGTGAACTGTTCAGGGTGTACCTCGCCCTCGCCCAGAGTCGGCTGAGATGGGCGCCAACCTCCCCACGGCCCTAATTGGCATTAAGCGGTACAGAAAATAGATGAATGGATGAACATGACCCACTGTACCACAGTGAAGGGGGACAAATCCACACACTGTTGTTCCGCTATTTAAAAAAAGCCCTGATTTTACTATAGATAATGTTTCTTGCTACATAGCTGCAGACCATTCAGGTGGTGTTAATGTTATGGCTGATTCCCTTGTTATCTATGTCCTTACTCCAAAAATGCAAAAGGTACAAAAACAAAAAAGTTATTAATATCTCTGGACTGTTTCTCTAATTAACGGTTCCAGACACCTACACACAAATACCATGGCATATATGAAAACAAGCCGGGTGTCATGAAAAACCTTTTTTATTTTACATCACACCTACAGACTCTCTCTTCTGTCCTCACACACTCCTACACATTTCACACAGAGTGCCCTACTCGTCGTTGATCTCATCTCTCTCTCTCTCTCTCTCTCTCTTGCTCTCTCGCTCTCTTGTCTTTCCCTCCCCTCTTTCTGAGGATGCAGTGTATGTGACACAGATTCTCTTTTACTCTCTCATCCCTGTACACAACCACAGTAGAAGATAGTGAGAAGTATAGATATATACAGTTAATCCGCTGTTTTTTTTAAATGGCACCAAAAAGAGAACCATCGATAAAGAAGTCTCCATCAGGTGGTACGTTACCTAGACTTGGACCTCCTTTCCCTTCCTCATCACCTGCACCCCCGAAGCCAGTTCCAGAGCTCAAGCCCCGGCTACTGCGTCCCTCTGACTCCCCATTTGATCCCAGTACACTGGAGGTAAGTTATTAAATTTTTTAAAACGAAGCATTGTTTTCTAGTGTTATATTGGATACTCTATATTAAAGTAGGCCAATGATCTTATCAGCAATATCTATACGCTGAAAAATTTACAAGACACAAAACCATTTGAAAATCTTTAGTATTGCCTGGCAGCATGAACCACTCTGTAGTCTTTTAAAAGAAATATTTTAGAGCACTATTTATTGGTGCTATCTTAATTCATTACTCCAAGGCATCCAGAAATCTGTGTCAACCCAACCCCCATATCTAGAGAGAATAGTAGTGCTATATCAAGAGCCCTAAATAGGACACTGGTAAAGGAGGCTGCCTGATTTGTGTGGTTTATTCCCTGAAAATCAGCTTCAGCTTGAAATGGCCTTAAATTTGAATTAATATGCATACTTTATACTACTACTCCAGATTTAATTTCAGCAGGCTTGACTGTTAATAATGTAATAGAACGGTGCACCCTGAGCAAAAAAAAAAAGTTGCATACACTCTAATTTTTTGTTGGACCCCCTTAAGCCTCGATCACAGCACATAATTGACATGACATTGTTCTAGTAAACTGTAGCAACATTCATTCATTCTCTAATTAGGGTCCCGGGGAGGCTGGCGACCATCTCAGCCGACTCTGGGTGAGGGCAGGGCACACCCTGGACAGCTCACCAGGCCATCGCAGGGTCATCAGTCACACAACCATTCACACTCACACTCACACCTAGGGGTAATTTGGAACAGCCAATTAGCCTACCATGCATGTTTTTGGACTGTGGGAGGAAACCGGAGTACCCGGAGGAAACCCATGCAAGCACAGGGAGAACATGCAAACTCCACACACAGGAACGCCCAAGCTGGGAATCGAACACAGGACCTTCTTGCTGTGAGGCGGACGTGCTAACCACTACGCTACCGTGCCGCGTTGCAACATCATAACACTTATTTGCATCCAGAGTTGGGTTCATTTTTCAGCAACATCTTGAACTGATCACCGGAAAATCAAACCACTCCATAAAGTCTTCTCCTCCAGCAAACCCCAAACACTTTTAATAGGTTTAAGGTCAGGACTCTGGGGTGCCAGTTCATGTGTGAAAATGATTCCTCATGCTCCCTGAACCACTCTTTCACCATTTCAGCCCCTAATTTCATATCCGTGCCATCAGGGAAGAAAGAGTCCATTGATGTGCTGCATCAAGACCTGCTCATTCAGTACATTCAGCTCATCAGCTGACTTCATTTTATTTAATGTTGCTGAGCCTTGACCTGACCAAGTGACAAAACTGTGCCACGGACAGTGCCATATTATGTCCTGTTAACACCTTTAGTCAAATCCAACTCTTGGTGACTCTAACCTCATAGTTTTCTTGGCAGGTTTGTAATAGGGTAGGTTGCCAGCTCTATTTCCTAACCCTCCACAGAACCTGGTATGACCAGCTGGGTCTCCCATCCATGTGCTAACCAGTCCCAACCCTGCTTAGCTTCTGAGGTCAGATGGGATCCGGCCTACACAGGGTGAATGTAGGGTTTACCTGCTGTAATCAAGGCTAAAGGTGGTCCAACAATAGAGTGGAATTTATCTTTAGGCCGGACAGTGAATTGCATTCTTAACATGTGGTTTGAACTGAGTTTATAACATAAAGGCCTACATATTATTAGTATAATGTTAAACATTATAGACACATCAAAAATATAATTTGCTGTATGTAATGCATCCTCAAGTGAGATTTCATGTGCATTCATTTATACACATTCCCATATATAAGGCATGAGCCACTGGTTCTGAGTTCTGCTCTGGTCTTGCTACAGTGAAACCAATATTGACAATTTGGCACTCTTAACATATCTGTTAAATTGGGTAATAAACTAGCAAATTGAATCACCAAACTTTGGTGGACTCTGGCCTGAGATGACTGTAACTCCTGATCTCTTATTTAGGGAAAATTGCAGTAGAATTAATACAAATTGCAGTAAACTTGGCAGACAGAACTAAAATACCATACACTCTTGGAATAAATGATTCTATTCAATACACTGGTCTGTATAATTGTTAAATGATACCCTTGTTCTGGTCATACCTACGTACAGTGCTGAACAAATTTATTAGACCATGTGTCGCATTTCAGGATTCAGGATTCATGATCACTTCAGATCAGAGCAATGCAAATCATTTTTTGGTCATGGATTAATATACCAGGAAGACATCTATCCCAAACATTCATCTATACTGTGCAGAGATTATTTGAACAAGAAACAGTAATCAGAAACTTTTGAAATGATGGACTGGCCGAGTCAGAGAAAACATCTGAAGCCACTTGTACAAATATGGGATTTAATTAATTCACACATTCATTAAGGTTTCTTCCAAAAAAAAATCTTTGGAAACAGTTAGAAACAGTCTGAGATAGAGTGCTACATCAGCTGTGAAAAATTTGACAAAACTAGAAATGCACTCCAGAGTGCAGACCTCCACCAAGGGTGTGTAGTCTCTTTTTTACATGGGTTTTCATAGCAGATGGTGTAGAATTATGGTGCCCCCTTGTGGCCTGCTCCACAATTATTTTTGAGCCGTGTATGTTTTCTGCCGGTGCATTGTGGGTGATTTTCGCCTCCTTGCCTTAGCGGACAATGTTAAGAAAACCTTTACAACCATCCTGGATCCAGATCTGGATCATACCATCAGTTCTTCATTGGACCAAGACCCACATTTGGTTAAAAGTTCATGGAACCAATCTCATAACTTTCCCCTCTTGTTGGAGGTAACAATACCACCAAAAATGCACTCTGTTATACAGGACAACAGGTTACTGTTAAATTATTCATTTTACTTTTAAATCATTTGTAAATTTTTCTCACTTCATCAAACAAACACACAAAAAATATGAATTGTATTTTTTGCATTTATGGCAGGTGGTCTAATAAATTTCTCAAGTACTGTATCTTTCACATTGAAAAGGGATACTAGTGTACTAGTGACACCCAACTGGAACACCAGTGTACACTTCTTCTAAAATCATGGGAATTCAAATAAAGTTCATATCCCCTTTTCTTTTATAATAATAGGCTCCAATTTTCTTGGAAGGCTTACTTCTGAGGTCAGGCATAGATGTTGGGTGAGGCTCTCTTGGGAACGGGTACATCCCGTTCAGTGGGATTGATGTTGGGAAACTCAAGATCTCCCACATCGCTTGGCAAACCATGTCTTCTTGTAGCTGGCTTTGTGCCTAGGAACAGTGTCATCCTGATACAGGGCACTTAGTTCCAGTAAAGGGAAATCTTAATGTTATACCACACAGATTCATTACAGATACCTGTGTGCTTTCAGGTTTTGGTACTGGTTTGGTGAACCACCGAACAACTTGTTTGCTTGCTTGTTTCTATTACAGTAAAATAGAGTAATAAACATAGTTATATCAAAAGTAAGACACACTTTATTACAGAGTTTTATCTGTGAAACTCATCTGATCATATTTGTTATTGTATACACATTTTTATTGTAGATTACACTATGTAAATTGTTTATAGCATCTAGCTTTGATGCGAACACCAGGAGCAAAAGAGTTGTTTGATTTTCAAAGAGGGTGTATTATGGTTCAATCTGAGGGTGGACATAGCCAGCGTCAGGTTGCACAGAACCCTGGTAATCCTCATGCCGCAGTCAATAGAGTGACAGAACAATTTACAAGCCAAGGCATGGAATCAACAGCATCTCACCCAGGTCGACCTGGACCCTCTGACAGGTGTCTTCAGTCTGTCAAGTGGACCATTGAAAATGATAACAGTTGTAAGGCAACCATTATTACATAGAAACTCCAAGTGAGTACTCTTGTGACATATCTCTATCAACTTGGCTACTGTGTATTTTTATATCCATAAATCCTTCAGAAGTAACCGTCTATTTACTTTTGATATTTCTCTGTACTGACAACAGAGTGGCTAACCACTGAACCACTGTGCTGTCCACTACTGAATTAACTTGCAGTAAATGATTCAAGTGCAAGTTAGTTGTAGTGGCTGGGTGTTTAGGCGTCGGAGTAAGTCATGCTTTTCAGAGCAGAAGGTTGTATGTTTAAAGCTGTGGTGGAGTGAATCCTTAAGGAAGTCCCTTAACTTTTCATTCATTTATATTCAAGTATTAAGAGCAAGTAGGGTTTTTAATGTGTCAGAAAATGTACTGAATTATGTGGAAAATAAAATAATAGTATATAAAAATTACAGTACTGAATATTTAATTGTCATGTATGTTTATATGTACTTACAATTATATTTGTATTATATATATATATATATATATATATATATATATATATATATATATATATATATATATATATATATCTTAT
>JAOUQZ010000017.1:4049062-4068288 GCA_028564935.1 Neosilurus hyrtlii | reverse complement strand
AGAGAGAGAGAGAGAGAGAGAGAGAGAGAGAGGGAGAGAGAGAGAGAGAGAGAGAGCAATGATTCAGGTGATATGGCCACAACTTGCAGTAGTTAATGTGAGAAACTTGTGGACATAATGTATAAGTTTGGTTAATATTTTATTATTCATATATGGATGAAGGGATTTGGAAGGGAGAAATAAATCTGTATGAGCAGTCCTGCAATTGTGCTTCCAATGCTTGGTAGTAAAAAATAGGATTATAGTGAGGGTTTGTTTGGGTGTATGCCACAACTGAAATATCAGCTCTGGATTGTGTGATGCATTGTGTGGCGAGAGCAGCTCCTCAACAGCTCACTGACCTTTTCCTCATCTCCACACAACCAGTCAAAACTATGCCCCCTCATTAGATAGCACGGCTAATGCTATTTGTGTGGGTGAAGGTAAGGCGCCAGGAATCATACCAATGGTGAATAGATCCTCTACTAATTACTGAATTCAGTTGGGCAGGGAGGTGTGCGTGTCTGCGTGCAGCTTTGGGCAGCCGTACGCGTGTGTGAAGGCGTTGGAGGTAAGTGAAGTGTATTGATTATTTTAATCCTCCTATTTGTGAGTCTGTGATCCTCGTGGCTCTGCATTCGACAGGGGAATCGCTAATGGGCCTCGGTGCAGACCGTCTCAGACCTCTCCCGGTCCAATTAACTTTCAACTGGAGTCTAGCAGGAGAGAGCATGGAGGCTGGTTCCACACACACACACTGCGATCCCCCACAGGCTGCAAGTTCAGAATGTCATTACCGCTTGCTCTTAATTAAAGATTTCCCCCTTCTTTTTAACACTGTCACAGGTAGTGGCAAAGTTTCCGCTGCTGTCTGCTGTTTTTTTTAGGCAGTCTAGTTTAAAAGAAAAAAAATGTTTTTTGGACAGTGTTTTTCTTTATAAGGTACAAAATATATACATACACTGTCTACTGTACCACCGTAATAAGTTTGTATAATTTTTTTAAATTATTGTTTTAAAAAAAGAAAAAAAGGGTCACCTGGCCACACTAAGGTGCCTGTAGTTGTCAATGTTTTTTGTCTGTGTCCTTCAGCTTCCTGATGGACCAGTGGAACAGGTAATAAATGTATTTAAGGTTTTCTTTATACAAGTTACAACACAACTGGAGTGATTTTGCAATGTTAGCCTTTATGTTATAGACTGTTTTCTTTACAAGTCCCTGGGGAGTTTTTACAATAAAAACTAATAATACATCAGCATGCCTAAATATAAACCTGTGATTTAAAGTGCACCCTGCCCTGTCAAGTATAAAAAATTTACCACCATCTGACCAATCCAATTTCTTTTTGTTTGACATATAGAGTACAGTACACCTACGATATGTTCCAAGAACCAAGGGAAAAAAAGAGTCAGCGCTATTTACACATCCTTTATTATAGAGTTGTTTAATAGATGTACTGGTGTGTATTTGCATTTCATTATGTTTGCACATGGCTTGTCTTGTCTCTTGGCCAATTCCGCTCTGAAAAGAATTGCTATAAGATTTCCAGAATCCACGTTTTTGTGATCTGTAATCTAAAATTACACAATTCAGTAGATTTCAGAAATTCCTTATTTCTGCTACAGATGAAACATACTTTTCCACACCCACACAGTCACAAATGCCCAGAATGCTTCCATAAAAAAAAAAAAAAATTAACTAAATACATAAAAAAAAAAAATAAATACATAAATAATGATTGGCCAATTAAGTCAAATCACATATTTAGTTTTATAAATACATAAAATTCAATATAAGCAAATAATATTTGAGTGAACAAGTTAATTGTAATAATGGGTAATATATATATATATATATATATATATATATATATATATAATTGCACGTGTGTGTGTGTATATATATATATATATACACACACACATATATATACTGGCAAAATGTATGTTGGAAAATGTGTATATGTAACCCTGTGAAATATATATATATATATAAATTGTTGCTAATGTTGGGCATTTCTCTTTTTTCAGATTTTATTTGTTTAACGATTTAGCAGTGATTGCCTTTTCGATTATTACATGACAAGCTTAATGAAGCATGAACAGATACTTTTAGCAACAATACCATTTCATTTAATTTACAATCAATGTACTTCATCACTCAGCTTACATAAGGCAAAAAAAAATGAATCAAGGAAACACCTCTGGGAGAGAATCTTATGATGATGTAATTCTTTTTGGTGAAATTTCATCCTTAGACTAGCCAAAGATAGAATATAACTACCCAGAGCCAGTAAATTAGGAGTTTATTCATGGACAGGGAGTTTTGACACATAGAAAATCCATGTTCACACAGCTCACGCATTGTGTTTGAACACACACCCACACTCCGCACGTCCATGCACACAGGCCATAGCTCCAATTCCACCCTGACAGCCAAAGCGGTCACTTTAAGTCAAATTAATTGAACCAGGGAACTTAGATTAATCACAGGCCCACAGTGGTGGTGTGTGTGCGCATACATATGTCATCGTATTGAATTCCCGTGGCGCCACGCTATCCAATCAGTCCTCTTGTTAGTGAAAACAAGACCATGGAAATCTTTTCCAGTGACACTCGGCTGGGTGTATACGACGGCTTTGTCCAACTTCAGGAACGTGTTTTCATAGCCGTGGGAAGAAAACCAACTATCAAAGTGAGACGTAAAAATTATATGTAGTATTGTATAACATCAACACATACACCTAAACGCTGCGAGTGCTGAAGGAGGATAACACTCTAGTAGATATATTTCTATATGTAATATCTATTATACACTTATTCTTTTTTGGAAATTTGCATTCATATAAGTAGAGCATATTACCATCATTTGCATACACGTACAAACAACATATCAGAAAAAAACCTGCTTAATGAAAGCAACACTTTGCTCATGATAGCATATCAGTGAAGCCCTTCTGCGTCCAGCATCAAACCATGTGCATGTCCCTCTTTACAGGTGTGTAAAGTGTGTGTGTGTGTGTATTGAGCAGCACTGTGAGGTGAATGAGCAGCAGGGTTGATGGATAGTCAATCAGGGTAGATGAGGAACCCGGAGAAGGTGCTGTATTTGTTGGTGTTTCCCCCATGGACTTTCCCCCCGTCTAGCTGCACACACACCTCGTCCCCTACGTCCAAATGCAGGATCACACTGTTAGAGGCATAGTCGTAATTCTGGTCTGCGTCCTGGGCGATAGCGCTGGCCCTCACCTGTCACACAGAGAGAAATTGAGGCATGGTCAGAGGAAGGACAGAGAAGATCACACTTTACTCTGTCATCGTCCTTACATATACTTACCAGGGCCAAATAAAATGACCATATCTGCCAGACAGAACAGCATAACCTATTTCTATACGACATATCGTTTCAAAGTTTGTACATCAATAAAGATTTTTATAGATTTTAGTGCTGGATAATAATAAAAACAATAATAATAATAATAATAATAATAATAAATTAAGGCATGCTTGCGTGGAGTTTGCATGTTCTCCACATGCTTGCATGGGTTTTTTCCAGGTACTCTGGTTTCCTCCCACAATCCAAAGACATGCACTCTTAGGCTAATTGGTTGTTCCAAACTGTCCCTAGGTGTGAGTGTGAGTGGTTGTCTGTGTTGGCCCTTTGATGGTCTGGCAGGCTGTTCAGGGTATACCCTGCCTTTACCTTGTGTCAGCTGAGATAGGCACAAAAGCACCTTGTGTGAAAAATAAGAAAAAATAAATCAGTAGATGGTGATATGTGGAAGTAAGTAGACCCTTGTATGAGTATTGTCTCCTTTAACAAAAATAACTTCTTGTAGCTACTAGTTGCTAAACATATTTTGACCCCTCTTTGATGCAACATTCCTTTAAGTGTATGATGTTTGAGGGTTTTCTTGTATGTACTGCCCATTTCAACCACAATATTTCAGTGGGATTCAAATTTGGGATTTATATCGGTATAACCTTCCATTTTCTTTCTTAGCCATTCCTTGGTTGATGTACTAACTTCAACTTTTGTACCTGTGGCCTCACATTATCTATAAGCACTCTTTAATATGATCCAGAACTCATAGTCAAATCAGTGACAGCAAACTGCTCAGTCCTTGAGGCAGCAAAGCCACCCCAAACCGTAACATTTCCACCACCACAGTTGACTCGAAGTTTTTCTTCTATTCATATATGTATGACTGTAGCCTAACAACCCTAGTTTTGATTCAACTTTCCAGAGTACATGATTACCAAAGCGCTGGGTTTCCTATGTGTTTTTCTGGCAAACTGTGGTCTCGCTCTAATATTCTTTTAGGACAGAAAAGGCTTTTCCTGGCCTGCCTCCCATGTAGGGCAAATTTGTTTAATCTTTTTCTGATGGAAGACATTTCCATTTGAGCTTGAGGCCAATTGAGTTCTTTCACTCTGATCAGGCTTGCTTAGTGCACAGGGGGATTGTTATCCAGTCCAGTCCAATGCCCAGTCAAGGAACCTGTAATGTTACAGTATGTAAATATATTCTATACAATTGTATACTTCTAACTTTGTGATTACAGTTTGGTTAAGAATAGTTTATTTATTATGTGATATTCAGGTGCCCACAAACTTTTGGCGATTTATTGTATAAATGTAGAGATATGATGATGTAAAGATTAAGAAACCCTCCCAAGAAGCCTCAGACTCCTTTCTTTCAATTAATAATCCATACCTCTTCATGCTATACCAGTATTGCATTGCTTGGGGTTTCATACAGTACAGTATATCTACCTTAAGATTCATTCATCTTCATTAAGCACTTTTTCCTGCTCGGCATCTTGGTGGATATGAAGCCTATCCCAGGAAAACCGGGAATGAGGCAAGAATATACCTTGCATGTCATGCCAATCTATCTCGGAGACAAATGTATATATTTGAATACTCATTTACAGCTAGGCCCACTTTATTATAATCATTGTAACAATACCTTCTGGGCAGTGGTTGAAAACCGGTGTGAACAAAAACCCATAGATAGTAACCTGGGCTCAGGTCTGAACCAAGGACCTTAAAGCTTTGAGGTTGCAGTGGTGCAACTTTATGCAGAAAGTTATGAATGGGTTTTAATAATTTTTGGAGAGGTGGACTATGGCCTGCCTAAAACTCCATTACACTCTGAACCGGCAACTCGGATCAAATTCTGGATCAAGTAATGTTTTAAAGACTCTTTTACACTGTGTAAGGGGACCTGAAGTGTGGTATTACTGCAGGCCCAGCAGGGGGTGTTCTGTTTTATATATAATATGATGTGTGGGTGTGTGTGTGTGTGGGTGTGTGTGTGTGTATATATATATATATTGAGAGGAGCCAGTTGAGGTGGCTTGGGCATCTGATTAGAATGCCTCCCGAACGCCTCCCTGGTGTGGTGTTTTGGGCACATCCAACCGGGGGGGAATACATCTCACGTCTGCTCTAGGAACACCTTTTCGTCCCCCCAGGAAGACCTGGAGAAAGTGGCTGGGGAGAGAAACATCTGGACCTCACTGCTTAGGCTGCGACCCCCACGAGCCGACCCCAGAACAAGCGGAAGAAGATGAGAATTAATGAATATATGTATATGTTTGGCTTGTAGGAGGTTTGCGTTCTACCGAGTTCCATTCTAGTTTGTTTATTTATTAAATTAGTTAATTTATTATGAGTGGTCATTATCTATTTAAATCACACAATAACTCTGATATTGTATAATCCATTCATTCATTCATTCATCTTCTTACGCTTCTTCCGGGGTATTGTATAATCCAATAACTATATTTTTAAAAACCATGTTAAAAAATTACTCGCTCACTAATTTGCTAAACCGCTTATCCTTGCTAATCCTATTAGGGTCGCGGACGCTGGAGCCCCTCTCAGCTGACACTGGGCGAAGGCGGGGTACACTCTGAACAGCTTGCCAGACCATCACACACACACATGTGCAACCATTCACACTCACAATTTGGAACATGTATTAGCCTAATGTGCATGTCTTTGGACCATGGGAGGAAACCAGAGTACCCGAAGAAAACCCATGCAAGAACAGGTCGAACATGCAAACTCCACACAGAACCGCCATATATTATTTTTTTTATTATTATTATTATTATTATTATTAATAATAATAATAATAAAACTTTTTTTAACTTCTCTTTTACATATTTCTGTAAATTTGCTTTGCAATTGTGTTCTGAGTTTTTTCCTCATCTGTGTGGTTTTGCTGGACTCTCTGACAACAAGGCCAGTGAAACCAAATGGATCGTGGCAACTTCCATACTCTCTATCGATCTCCTGTAAAGCCCCTGCTCGTATGGTCCAACCTGTGGAATAAGGCTTGCTATGGAGGTGTGTAAACACACTCACACTGTATCTTTTTCTAGTATCGACCTGTTGAATTGAGAAACACATCCTGTGCCCATCTTTCAGAGACTGCACACCACACACACAGACTTATTTAAATTCTGTATCAAGGATCTGCCGTATCGACGCGCAGGAGTGGATCTATTGTTTGTTAACATTTTAAATTGGGCTTAGTCATGTAGACACACAGACATATACACTTGAACAGACTCTATAATTTAGGATGGTTCAGAAAGCTGTCATACAATTGACAAAATGTCATTTCCATTTGGGATGATGTGGTCGGATTTATCTGACTCGATGAGATTTTTCAGGTGAAGACGGTTAATTCTCTTCCATTCGGAGACCTTTAACAGGAACCTGAAGACAAACCCATGTTAAAGCTTCCCAGAATTTCAGACAGATGAGCTCTAATGACTCTGGTGGTTTTAGTACCATGAAATCATATCTATTCATGTCCTAAATGATAGGAGAGCTGATTCGAACATTCGTAAGAATTCTGCACAGAATTTATTAAGCCGTTAAAAAAATTGCTGAATCCATTGCCAGATCCCAGCCATCATTTGTCCAGTGTTTGCTCAGTGACGAACTACAGTGTCACTGCTCAATCCCTGTCAAGCTTTGCAGACAATCTTCACTAACAGGCACATGCTGGAAAAAAGATCTCCCAAGAGATACCCATCGGATTCATTGCTTCTGATATATCTTTGCCTTTTTATACACAGACATGTGGATTTTATTGTGTTTGGGGCAGCAAAACAACAGACAAACATAAAACATGTACATTCAGTTTTATAAAGACTAATTGTTGAATATCTGATTCATGAATAAGTCCCCCCTCACAGCAAGAAGGTCCTAGGTTTGAGTCTCAGGCTTGGCAAGGGTGTTTCTGTATGTGGTTTGCATGTTCTCCCAGTGTTTGTGTGGGTTTCATCCAGGTCCTCTGGATTCCTCCCACAGTCCAAAGACATGCACATTAGGCTAACTGGCTATTCTAAAATGTTCTAGGTGTGTGTGTGAGTGTGTGTGTGTGTGTTTGCCCTGTGATGGAGTGGCAAGTGGTTCAGAGTGTACCCCGCCTTCACCCAGAGTTGCCTGGGATGGGTTCCAGACTCCATGTGACCCAAGAAAGTTTAAAATGTTTTGGAAATGAAATGAAACAAACGAGTTAGGTCTATAATATAAAGATGTCAAGTAATCATCACGTTCTGACGGCCCCCTATTGACTGAAAGTGTTATGCAACTGAGAGAAGATTTCTTTAATGGAAACCGAAATATCACCACAGGGTGGCGAGATACCATTCTGCTGGACAGGTTCACTTCCGTAAGCACGTTATGCCCCAGAAACGTCATGCGATTGGGTTAAAAGCCTGTCTATTCAAATTCGTTAAAACGAAGATACCTACATTTACATTTATGGCATTTAGCAGACACCTTTATACAGATATGTTTTTTTATACAACTGAGCGTTTGAGGGTTAAGGGCCTTGCTCAAGGGCCCAACAGTGGCATCTTGATAATAAATTCTATGTATATATTTTTTTAATACTTGAATCGATTAACAGTTTGGAGGAGAAGATAGAGTGGAAGTATTTACAAGCACTCAGACATTCGTTCCCATTACGGCAGGTATATATCAGCACAGCGTTCCCACGTGCACGCGGACGGACAGACAGATACAACGTATGTGACACAAAAATTCAGATCGATGCTAGACCAATTTCTCTTAAGTGCGGTGAACCGCGGTGCTCCGCTAATAATTTTTTGTATTTTCCAAATGTTTTATTGTATATTTTCACTTATTTTTTAGGATCGTTCTGAAATCCAATTTCGGTGATGGAAGTCTCCAAATAAAAGAATATCAAATAAAGAAATAAATACAGCTATTCACTAAATAACTTTCCTTCAACTACACAAACATTCCTGAGATTTGGTGAACCTCATACTCACAGTAATAATGTAACAGACGCACTCTATTAGCACTTTGCTACAGACTCTGGCTGCAAAACAGCTCAGTCAATAATCTGCAGACAGACTGGAGTGTTCTGCCAGTAAGTTCCGGATCACTGAATACTGATTTCAATCATTTTAAAGATTTCCCTTTCTGAAAGTGTTGAGTTGAATTTGTATGAAATTAAAACCATGTTGTCTAAACAGACTGATAAAACAACGTTTTTAACACAAGTTGAAAAAAAAAGGATTGAAATGCCGTCAGTGGAGACGCTCAATATAGAAAATATGTCATCGGTGTGTGTGTGTTTTGTGTGTGTGTGTGTGTGTGTGTGTATGACAGTGATGGCCTGGCTTCCTCATCTCATCGACGTCAAGAGCATGTCATTGCGCTCATTAAGACTGCGGAACGGTGAAAAGGGCCCCTCTCTCCCTTAGGCACACTTCCACGCTCGATACCAAAAGGCAAGTGGTCACTTTAATTAGCCAACACCCAGCACACAACATTTATGCCTGTTTCTGTGCCCTCATCGATTACCACTCCGTACATTTGGGATGGGTTACGTTATGTGCTTCAGACCAGCAGCGGGCGAGGGATCAACCATCCTCAGGGCGAATCATACTTTTGCTCATTTGTTGTGTTCAGGCATTTATCAAATGTTGGGGTTTAGAGAAGGGGTAGGGGGATTTGGGGGTGGGTATTTGGGGGTTGGGGGGGTGGTGAGCAAGCAGAAGATGTTTCAGGATTACTCTGGACTGGAGCGAAGATGGATATTGACAGAGGACTGAGCTGCTTGTGAAACACCACACTGACTTGATCTCCTCTCTGGCTGTGAGCAAGGACCCTCGGGCCTGCCGGGGGCTTGTTCTGCCAGTGCCTTTCATTACAGGGGCACCATTAAACGAAAAGGAACGAGGGAGGGAGGGAGGGAGGGTGAGAAAGAGGGGCGCAGCTGCATTGGCATTTTACACACAAGCAGAGATGTGAAGCAAGAGGCAGACAACAGACAAGGCGGGAGAGAGAGAGAGAGAGAGAGAGGGAGCGGGGGAGAGGGAGGAAGGGAGGGAGGAGAAGACCAGGAGGGGGTAGGGATAACAGACTGATCAAGCGAGGCTATTTTGTAAGACCAAAGAGATGTGAGGGTATATGAAGTCTTGTTTTTATCAGTTGCTGCTTGTGTTCCAGTGGTAATAAAACTGACAGGATTCATTCCGTGTGATATACAGACCTCTTAGAGCGGAGACAATGGAAAACTAGCTCTTAAACTTACCTAAGGGACCAAGTGCATAGTGGCGGAGGGATAAGGGAAGCCAAAGCGTTGGAAATGGAACATTTATTGAATAGCTGTGCTGTCCCTCATGGGGTGTGCACGATTAAAGCGAGACAAGCAATCACTCAAGTTGTTCATAGAATTATGGTTTAATTGTGCCGGTGGTTTATATTCATGGATGAAGAATATACCACGTGTAAGACATTATATGATCACTTACATACTGTAGTAAATGAACGTGGCCAGGATTACGAATTGTGCGTACGGATAATCAGACGGAAGGAACGAATACTCCTGGATCATTATCAGTTCATCATTCATTAGCATGAATCCGGCTGAATATATTCGGTCATTACGGAATGTCAACTCACTATAGCCACTCATTATACCTCAGCTGTATCATGTCTGTGATGCGGCTCGAGGAGACATCTATTACAGTCATTAACAGACAGGCGATGGCATTTATTACACTAGAGTGCAAGATAGCTTGACCTTTTGGTGGTCTATTAAAAGAGTGTATGACAGCAGAAGTAGAAGGGGAGAGAGAGAGAAAACCCCTGAATGGTTAAATGAAAGAGGATAAAATGTGTATCAGTCTACTTTATTCCCTGGATTCTGAAATACACACCAGAGCTACGGGACTATGAATTAAAAGATTAACAGCACCGCGGAAGTTAATGATAAGGATGAAAGGGAAGAAAAATGTTCCCGTTTAGCCATAGATGACATATAATCCTGTTGCTGTATTGTGAATCAAACCCACATTAGCATTAAGAAGGAGATGCCGCAAAAACAGCTCATTATTCTGACCATGCCAGAACAATAAAGATGCCACCTCTAACGCTTGCGCTGTCATCGACACTGAACAAATCTTTTCATGTGTCCACATCTTTCATCTGCTGTTACTCCATCATCAGAGAACAGACTTCAAATAGTGGTTATGTAAGCTCTGCATGAGAATAACCACAGATGTTAAAACTGTCCTCGCCAGACATGAGAGGGGAAAAGGAGAGGAAAAACGCACCGTCAAATCTGCCTAGATAAATAATTTTTATTTGATTAAGTAGGGTTACACATGAGTAAGTAAGAGAGGCTGAGCTGAAATGATAGCGTTACAACACTAACTATCCATGCTCCGCTAATACGTGCTAATTAATTCATTTCGGCTGCAGCAGGTGCAGAGATACAGTAAACAAATGAGCAGGAACTGTTTTCCAGCATGGGATCAAAATAACTGCTACTTCCATCAGACTTACCAGTCATACTGTAAATTCAACCTGAATCTCAATGAGGTGCTAACGTTAGCATGCAATTATAATCTCCGTCTATTCCGTAACTCAGCCAACTCTGGGCCAACAGCTGAACCCTGAACAGCTCACCATTCCATCACAGGGCAACACACACCCACAACCAATCACACTCATACTCACAACTAGGAGAAATCCGGAACAGCAATTTAGCCTTATGTGCATGTCTTTGGGCTGTGGGAGGAAACCGGAGTACCCGGAGGAAACCCATGTAAACATGGGGAGAACATGCATACCTCACAAGGAAACGCTCTCGCCGAGCCTGGGACTCGAACCCAGGACCTTCTTGCTGTGAGGCAGATGTGCTAACCACTACATCACCGTGCTTGCCCCAATTATAATTTCATACAGCCTAATCTATTTTTTAAGCATATGCTTCCTTGTGACTTTTATCCTCATGCCCATCAATACTATTTACATTTTGTCAAATTATGACCGATACACTGATATCAGTCTCGTAGCTCATGGCCTGTCTGATAAAACTCTAGAGGGGTAGTATGGCCGAAAGGTCATTTGAAGGAGCTGAAATGCCAACCAGATTTACTTAAGGCAAAGTATTAGCATTCTTTGGCAGACGCACAGCTCTGTCACAGCATAGGCACACTCTTGGGAGCCTTTAGCCTCCCATGGCTAGGGTCCGACTTCGAGCGAACTGCCACATGGCCGAGTTCCTCTGAGAACAGCATTCACTGTCCATCATGACTGAGGCGGAGACAGCCCTTCCAGATGCACGCTGCAGCTCCGAATCAGGTGAAGCAGTATGCAGAATACACCCAGGAGGAGCCATCAGAGACTCCCTGCTTTAATTAACTCCCTGACGTCCATCAACATTCATAATTTGTAAACAAACTCTAAGGTCTACCTGTAGTTGTGGATTTTTTTTTCTTGGTTACTTTTTTATTTTCCTAGACACCATGTTAACCTGTCTAGCCATGACATGACTGCTTCTCCATCTGTCATCACCCCTTTTCTCACTGTCCACCGCCTACAAGTCTCAATTGAGCGATCTATCTTACTCTTTCTTAACCAGCCCATCTGCCTCTGCAATCTCTCTCCATCACAGGTTCCACTAATGCAAATGCTTTGTGTAAATTTCTTGCTTTGTTTCTTAATTCACGCTTACACTGCGGTCCGCGGGACACCCACTGGGCTGCCATATTGTTCCTAGTCTCATCTGTTCCAATACAATATGTTTTACATGAACTGAAACAAACCGAACACCGGCACTGTATGCAAAAAACTCTTTTACCCAAAGTGAAATAAAAGTATCTGAGAGATCATATAATTACGCGATGGCTCACCTCCAACTTTAGCGCTGTCACAGCGACACTTATGGGAGGATCCTTTTGTCTATATACAAACAGAACCTTTTACAAATTAACATAATGCTTGTAATCCCTGAAGTTTGGTGGCTCCTTTGAGATGACACCGCGGGGAATTCAATTCTCGCAGCATCTGTCAAAATCATTCACATGAGTTTTTATTATTATTCTTGCACAGTGTGGGGCTGGAGGTATCTACATTCACTGAGTGCTTTCAAATTTAAATTCTGCACTATTGACTCATTTACTATTTACCTCACTGATATAGCCTGAGGTGTTCTGCAGTTCATTTCTATTGCAAACGGGTTTTTTATTTTTTGTTGTTGTTGTTTTTTCCCATCTTTGCATTATATTACACTTGTGAAGCTAACGCTATACACGGTGCCCACGTCTCTGTCATAAGGACGCAAAATCTATCAAGCCTTATGATATAGAGACCCCTGATGGGGTTGAGATAGACGGAGATGGTTAAATAATTGAATTCACTGAAAAGATAATTAATGGGCAATCAATGAAAATACAAAAGAGGGGGCAGGGGTGGTGAGCAGAGGATCCAATCTAAAAGTTATGAATGATTTAATAGGAGGAGTGGATGTGCATGACAATACTAAACTGGCCAAATACCTCTTTAAAGAGCATTCGCTCTTCACACGATGCACTCTCACATTCAGACCGAACAACCGACAGTGAGGAAAAAGCACTTTTCCAGCTTTCAATCCTTATTTAAATAGAAACAGTTTGCATATACATCTGTCAGTGTGTCTTCAGATTTTCCTTTCAACATAGCAAATGGAAGTGGGGGTGGCTTTATTACTATTGATTTTACAGGTTGTATAATCTCGCAAATCCACAGAAGATTTATAAAGCACCTTTTCTCTCCTGTCCATGTCCTGCCTTTAGACTTTAATTAGTGTCAAGGGACCGGATAACTGGATGAATACACTGTCAATTTTGCATTCATTATTTATTTACCTGACGTGCAAACCGGCTCATCCACACCTTGACAGTTTTATCTGCTTATACCTACTGCACCTCCGGTAAGGTGATAATCAAGTAGAAATTATATTTGGTAATTAGACGCTCATAAAATGAATCTATGCTGAGAAGTGTCTGAACATAAAAGTGGTAAGATGTACTGATTAATTAAACACCATTTCCAACACGCTGGTCATCAACAGCGTTAATCATCAATATAAAATAAATTATAAACTGCTCTACTCTGAGAACCAGTTAGATAGATACCAGTATTTTCCACTACCACTCATTGGCTATTTTAGCAGATGGCTTTTGTTGGAATAAAATAACAGTCTGTGTGTCGCTCATTTGTAGCTGTATAATTTGGTAGTGGGTGTGGTGCTTGTGTGAGTGAATCAGACACCGAATCTCAGCGGGGGTTAAAAACACTGCGTGCACTTACTGCCCACTTTATCACACACACCTACCTAGTTGATCCACCTTGTAGGTGTACACTGCCTCTTTCTCAAAGCACAGTGTGTGATAACTGTTATACTCGGATACTTCTAACCCAACCCAACCCAACAGTACGGTGTTTAAAAACAAGCAGCAGGTGGACTTTAGTCGCTAATTACACACAGAGAAAATGTCCCCATATTGTATTTGTACATAGTAAAATGCTCATCAGTTTATTAGGAGCAAGTTAGTGTTACGGCTTCTGTCTGTTCAGTGCAGCTGAGCTCCATTCACAATGCAGCAGCTTCCAGGGTTCTAAGGCGGAAAAACTACAACACACCTAAGCAGGCTGAGCGAACGTAAGTGTAGACAATCTGAGATGCATTAAGACTGGGATGTTATTGCCAGTACATGCCAAGCCTTTGTATTTTGGGTATCCCGTGTTCTTGACTGTCCAGCTTGATCTCTGACTGTGAGTTTGTTTGACCCTTGATGTTGTCCAATCGTTTTGCCCACGAATGCCTGACCTTGAGCTTGGACACTTTTGATTAGATATCTCTGCTTGGTAATAAATAAGCCTTTTATATATACGTTCTGCATCTTCACATCCGCCTTCACTTCTGCATGACTGTTTGTTATTCCTAATAAAGTGGCTAAAAAAGATATAAAAACCATTCATTTTTAAATAAAAGACTGTGGGAGGAAACCCACGCAAACACGAGGAGGACATGCAAACCCCACACAGAAACACCATCCACATGCACGAGGCTCGAACCCAGGACCTTCTTGCTCTGAAGTGCTGACCACAACACTACCGTGCCAGCATGTTCAGGGTATATCACAGCCAAAGTTACAAATAAACACATAGTATTTATCCAAAGGCTAACCGTCTGGACAGCAAGAAGGCCCGGAGTTCAGTTCTGTGTGGAGTGTGATGTTCTCCCAGTGCTTGTGTGGGGGGTACACAACCGGGTACTCCGGTTTCCTTCCACAATCCAAAGACATGCACATTAAGCTGCTCCAAACTGGAGAAACAGGTATGAATGTAAGCGTGAATGGTTTTGCATGTATTGGCCCTACAATGGTCTGGCGAGCTGTTCAGAGTGTACCACACCTTTGCTCGGTGCCGGCTGAGATAGGCACCAGCCTTCCCGTAACCCTAATATGGTTAAGTGGTTCATCAAATAAGTGAGTGAGTGAGTGAATTAGTAACATACCACCTATATTCACATACCACCTATATTCACATACCACCTATATTCACAAGTTCTCTATTTTCACACACATCTCACCTGATAGCTGCTACACACAACAAAAATTTGAAAGTGGTATTAACACAGATCAGTTCCCTTTATTTCCACTGGCACATTTCTTCAGAAATACTTTAGGAGGCTTTATTGGGTCAAACAGATGTCAGTCAGCTGAGCAGAACCAATCAAGACTCAATCCACATGTAATATCCTAGTAGTTTAATCGGATGTATTTTAGTCTATTAACTAATTATATTTTTCATAAAGCCCTGCGAGCTGTCCAGGGTGTACTCTGCCCTAACCCAGAGTCGGCTGAGATGGGCGCCAGCCTCCCCGCGACCCTAATTAGGATTATGTGGTTCAGAAGATGAATGATTAATACATTTTTCATAAAATAATAATTAATATTGCTAACAACATTTAAAAAGTACTCATAAAGTATGGAATTCATTATCATGGTCTAAAAATAAAATAAAAAAAACAGGAAGAAAGAAAAAGTTTATTGTCTGAATAGATCATTTGGTGTAGTGGTTAGCACGTCGGCCTCATAGCAAGAAGGTCCTGGGTTTGATTCCCAGTTAGGGCGTTTCTGTGTGGGGTTTGCATGTTCTCCCCGTGCTTGCGTGGGTTTCCTCCAGATACTCCGGTTTTCTCTCCCAGTCCAAAAACATACACAGTATGCTAACTGGCTGTTCCAAATCACCCCTAGGTGTGAGTGTGAATGGTTGTGTAAGTGTTGGCCCTGCGACGGCCTGGCGAGCTGTTCAGGGTGTACCCCGCCCTCACCCAGAGTCGGCTGACACCAGCCTCCCCGCGACCCTAAATAGGATTAAGCAGCTCAGAAAATGAATGAATGCATGAACATGTGGCATTTGCACACTTCTAATGCACCCCTGGTGTTATCTGTGGTATCCACACTAATTTTTTACACAAATGATTTAAATTCCACAAGTGAGAGCAATTTAATTTGCTTGTAACTTTGTGGAAAAACAGTTTTTTCTTACTGGTATAACCTCTGTTTGGTTCAAACCCGTGACCAGTACAAGGCAAGGAGCACTGTGGGTTACCATGAAAATGACCAGTGGGTGTGGATATACACTGATCAGCCGTAACATTAACACCATCTGACTGGTCTGCGGCTAGGCAGTCCAATACACAGCAAGCTACAATGCACTGTGAATAGATTGCGATCAGCCATAACATTAAAAACAGTATGAGCCCTGACAGACAGTTGACTTTAATAATATTGATTATCTTGTTACAGTGGCACCTGCCTAGGAGTTTTGTGAAAATGACATTGTAGACCCTTGTTGTGGAATTCTGAACATCTCGTCTCATTTCCTAGGCCTCTCTTATGCTAGATATATGAATATCATGTGCTTGGTGGGTGTGTAACCGTCCATCTCCTCCCATCTTCCTCCATATTCAGTGCAGCCGAGCTGCATTCTCAGCACCTCTGGGTCTCTTAGGGGGAAGACCCACAGAGCATGTGTATGTATGTCGGTGTCAGTGTGTCCCACCCGTGTTCTCAAGCCTTATGTATGATTTTAGCTTAGATGGCTTTTAAGTCCTAATGTTTTCCCTGTGCTGCCTGTCCAAGCCATACTTGAGTCCTCCAATAAAGCATAAATAGTTCTGCATTCTTCAGAATCATATGGTTTTCTTACAATAGTCATTTGATTGCTTGTGTTAGGTCATGGTCATATGCCAACCGAGTAAACAGAGAAATGTGATACAAGGGTATCCTTTTGATTGACACAATATATCACTTATCACCTTTGTCTGAAGGTCATAAAATTTGACTCGACAGGTGCACAACTCATATTTTATATTTATATAAAATTATATTTACTTTATTATAACACCACTACACCTTACCCAAACATATTTAGTCCCTTCTGTCACAGCACCGCTAAATTCATACAGTAAAAATAAAATCTATTTAGTCTTTTAAGTCTAGACGAATACATTCATAGTCAATTCCCTACCTGTCAAATATTCCCTCCCTATTATGTGACCACCACCAACGAGGGAGGGGCGTAAGCAAGGACATGTAACGCTGCCACCCACATCTTTTCGGGCTGCTGTGCATGCATATTTAGCGGTAGCTAACACACTGAGAGGGAAAAGCGCTATGCATCCTTCTGGATGCATGAGACTCAGACACCCATGATTGGCTGATGTTCACACTGAGTGACAGTGAGGCAAGCATATGCCATGCCTCCCTCCCATGAGAGCTTGTCCAATTATCTTCCATAGACTCCCGGCCACGGATGGCTGCGTGCATCAACCTGGATTCGAACTCGCAGTCTCCAGGATGACACTTGGGCACCTTGTTGATGCGCCACTGGAGAGCCAAGGAGTCTAGTTTTAAACGAATGGGTCTATTCATCTCCCTGCACAAACACTGATTTTCACATTATTAGTAAACATGAAGGCTAAAAGTAAAGGTCAAAATGCAAAAATTACAATTTCTTACTTGAAAATACTATTTACATTCTGTTAAGCTGACGGTTCAAATGTTAAGATTTTCTTACACTCAGTGGTTTCATACCTCGTTCATCTTTCCAGATGAGATTTTACCCACACACATCACATCTGCACCTGCGGTTAAAACTTGTCTCTAGATATGTTAGGTGGATTTACATTCCAATATGCAAATCAGTTCGTTAGACTTTAGACGTGTTCAAAAATGTCCGAAGATGTTTCTCATTTTGAGTTGTTTCATGCAACAGAGCACTGTTTACACTGCATCATAGCGCTGTTTACAGACACCAATTTCAGTATTCATGGAGTCGTCTATGATGTATTCATATATACATCGGGCTATTCAGTAATCCTCTCACTTTGGAAACACGAGAGCACCAAGTGTAAAGAAGGGTAGACAGTCATTTGGGGCAGGTTTCCAGGTTTGAGATTGCAAGCACCCTGGATCGTCTGTAATGTGAGCCACCAGAAAGAGTGTGATATTAGAGCAATGGGACGGCATCTACAAGACTTATGGAACGAAAAACGTTTGCAAGTTTTGCATACAATAGACAACACACCTAGCCATAGAAATACTGTTGTCAAAACAGTTTTCACAGACGTGTCCCCATTCAATACGTCCAACTAAACTCCTGATGAAATCCACAAGTTAATCATGTCCAAACCAGCTCCAGTAAAGACAGGAGGCCTTGGACTGTCAAAGGCTTCAGAAACTCACACTGTGTGAAGTTTTGAAACAATTTTAATAAAACCACATTCATAATTATTATGCACATCTGAATGAAATGCTTCGTAACAATGACCTCACCTGTCCGTTTTTCTTCAGGTCTGCCCACATGCTGGTTCCATCTCCTCCTCTCATAAGAACATGATATGTGAAGAAGTAGATGCCTGGGAGAGGAGACGTGAACTTGCCGGTAGTGGGTTCATAGTAGTTGCCCACATTGGTGACCACATCATCGAACTTGAGCACATCACTGCCTTCGTGCTGCTTCTTCAGGCCTGCATAGAAAGCGATCTTCGGTGTGTAGTGTGTGGAGGGAACATAACCATTTGGCCCAGGTCCTGGGAGTCCTTGTGGGCCAGGCTTTCCTGGCTCTCCAGGGGGTCCTTGTGGACCTGGGGGTCCTGGAGGTCCACGGTATCCAGACTTCCCTCTTCGGCTTGTAATCTCAGGAGGCCGAGGTGAGACCGATGTCAATTCCTGGCCATGAGACGGGGTGTAAGGGTCGCAGACCATGCGACAACTGCCAAGCATTTCATAATGACTTCCTGCACTCCCAGCTCCACCCCCTTTGGTGCTGTGGACCAACAAGGGTATGGCGACCAGGAGAATAAGTACCATGGCCACGCCCACTGCTGCCCCTATGACGCGCTTGCGTCGGCTGAGCCGGGAGGCGGCCAGCGCAAGAAAGTCCTCCTCTCCTTTGGGCGGAATGGTGCCTGCCAGTGTGGATGGTGTAAAGCAGAAAAACACACACTGGTAGTATGAAAAGGGAGATTATGGGATTTTTTCTGTATATAAAAAACAAAAGCCAGCAGCAAAGTTGTCTAAGGAAGGATAAGAGCAATGGGGACAAGAATAATGGATGAATTTATGGATGAGGTGAACAGGCTGTGAAGAGTGTTGAGCATACAGAGAGGGGAAGGTGCTGAGGGATTATGGGAAGGAGAGGAAGAGTGAGAGAGACTAAAGAGTGACAGTTGAAAAAATGAGGGAGTGGCAGGAAAAAAAAAAGAGTACAATGATACTAGTGAGCTCTGAATCGTGTACGGTAGTGAATTTACTGCACAACCATTACTGTAGCAAATTTTCTTGACTTGGTAAGAAGTTGCTAGGAGCTCCGTCGTCATGTGCAGCTTCTTCTAGGACACAC
>JAOUQZ010000017.1:4041562-4046562 GCA_028564935.1 Neosilurus hyrtlii | reverse complement strand
TGTTACACATCGGAATAAATGCACCTTCCTGAGACTCTCATTAAAGTCAGGATCTGTCTCTGAATACTTTTCTCTCTCACACACACACATATTCTGTAACCCGGTTTGGGGTGAAAAATTAACTCATCTGTACGTGCGTCTAACAATGTAATTGGGTGAGATGATCTTTTGACTGTTGTAATGGTGGGCGTTGTGGTGTGAAAGTAATTGTGCGGCCAGGCGGGGGGGGGGGGGTGTAATTTTGGCGCGTGGGCATTTGCATGCCGCGTGCCTCAGCGCTGCCACTAACCGTGTTTAAATATGGAGTTTCCGTGCGGCTCCATTGAGGATTCCGTGTAACTCGTCCGATCTTCTTTCTTCCCTGTCAGGTTTAATCACACATCTGCATTTTTAAAGTTTAATGGCAGAGGTGGGAGCAGGGCGAATACATATTGACGACTCTTTTCTCATCCCTCCTCCTTCCTCTCTTTCAGATGTGACCGGTGTCAGGGGAATGGAGGCAGGAAGGGATTGTGCAGTGGGAGAGAGGACAGAAAAGCCCAGGAAGAATTCGACCCAAATAATGAGCGGTGAGACGGGAGGGATTTTAGATGTTTGGCAGCGGCGGTGGGGGGCTCAACAGACATGTAGAGTCGGAGATAGTGTGTGGTGGTGTTGTTGTTGTCTGTGTGTGAGTGTGTGTGTTTTGCAGTCTGAGTTAAATGGTGTGTCACTTTCACTTTGTGGGTCAGTCAGTCTGCTTCATTAGACACACACACACACACACACACACACACACTACTCCAGTACAGTTGTGGCCTCCACGGATGCATAATCATTGCCAGGAGTCACAGGCAATATAGTGAGAATTGGATCTTTAGTGCCTGTTAAAATATTACTGAGCTGATTAATATTGAAATATGCACGTCTCTAAGCTATCTATCCCTCATTTTCTTTCGTACTTTCCGTCTTTTTCCTCTCCCTGTCCTCACCTTTCTCCTTTATCCTTCATTTTCTCCTCCTAATTTCACTATTTGCATACAGTATTTACTAAGCCCGTGATCCCTGTTTTGAATTGTTACACAGAGCCGTCTCATACATTTGGAAATGAAAGACATAAATATAGCGCCAGGTCACAGTCAGCCGAACCGAAACACCTATTCAGTGATGTGCGACCTGAACAGTCCATTCGTCACTGTACGCTCTTATTCATGCCATGCCTAGCTTTATGTCTCGAACTGATTTTTACACTACTAATTAATGTTTCACGGTGCTGTTTATAAAAGCCAGAGGCGCTCAAGGGGGTAAAGGGCATGGGGGAGCATGGATCATTACAGAGTTATGGTATTTAAATTAGCCCCCCATTTTCATCATCACCTATGCTTATGCATATATGGATGTGTGTGTGTGTGTGTGTGTGTGTGTGTGTCATAGAGAGAAAGACTGCTGAGGTTTACCTAAGGCCAGAGTGAAGGGTGTGGTTTTGCAGTTGTTCCTGAAGCCTGAATCAGATAAAAATCAACCCAATTTTGATGCGACAAAAGCATCAAGCAGCTTCAGGCCCAATTACCACTTTTTCAACCCATACAGATGTGGGCTATGATTGGTCTTGGTCAAACTTGTATTGCTGCCAGTCTTCCAACCAAGACATGGCTAGGTTAGAGCCTGTCTCAGTCAACACTGGGAGAAGGCAGGGTACACCCTGAACAGCTTTCCGGATCATCGCAGGGCTAATACACACACAACCAAAAACACCTATGGACAATATGCAACAGCTAATTAGCCTGCTGTGCAATTAGGTTAATTGGTTGTTAAAGTCTAACCCAAGGTGTTAGTGTGAGAGTGGATGGTTGTGTCTGTGTGTTGCCCTGTGATGGACTTTCACCTAGTATTGGCTGAGAAAGGTTCCAGCCCTCCACAACCTTAATACAGGATCAGGCAATTTGGAAAATGAGTTTTACATGAACAGATACTCTAAGTACACCTTGCTCTGCTTTTCCCCTGAGTAACTTTTACACAATAGCTAGAGGGGGTTTCCAAGTTACAACTTAGAGATTCTGTTCTTAGTCTTATAATCAATTCACCCACAGCTTGTTTGAAGTATATGTTTATTTATTTATCTATCTATGTATCTATCTATCTATCTATCTATCTATTTATTTATTTTTGTCTTTTACCTCATTAAGTTTAGATCGAAGTGCACCAGTTCTCTTTTTCATCCTTTTTCTTCTGCTCTTCATCATTTTCACCTTCATCCTCATGTTTGGTGTTTACTTCTTCACCCCCTGAGCTGAAATATATATTTTTGTTCACAACGTGGCCATTCCTTGGAAATAAATTTGTCATGTCTTTCAGTTGCACAAATCCACTCGTTAATTTCGCCCACACACGGTACACACACTTGCTACACCATCACATCAGTTAGGATTTGTGATGACTCTCTATGACATAAAGCATGAAATATTGCTGGCTCTTTAAACCCTAATTGGCTGTAATCTAGTAACAGGACTCTTCAAAATCATCGAGTTCATAGATCTACTGACAAGACTGAAGGTGTGTTTGTCGCATATCTAGTTGCCGGTATGTAATTTGAGATGCGAGCTTATGAGGATGTCAAACTGAAAATGAATAAGGAGGTAAATACTGATGCCTGAGTGGATGGGTGTAGTCATGTTATTTTTTTTAGGAATTACAAAATAATGATGCCTCTTATAGTCAAAGTTCACTCATTCTCTCAACCTGATTGTTTGAAAAGTGTTGTACTTTTACTGGATATCAAATAACAGCATATTTTACACTAGATTATCCGTACCTGTTTCATTCCACAGGTCACTGGTAGCTATGGTAACAGCAACAGTTGCTCTGCTCTAAGCCACTACTGTCATCCAACTCCTAGCATTAGCTCAATGAGTGCCAGAATAGCTTCTACTGCCGATCTTGCACTGAAATAAAAATAACAACTAAACAACAACAAAATTTACATTTATAGCTACAAGATTGCAACTTTTATTTTCATAGTATGATTAACATGGACAGTTTTCTTATCATCATCATCACAGTTGGATATTTGTAGAAGATAGCATTTCAGGTCTCAAAAGGATTGCTTTACAGAAAAGACCCAAATTCTGTTAAATGTAAAAGAGGATTTAATTTTAAGGGACTGACTTTTCGCCAGAGGTCATGAGAAACCTCATTCATTCATTTATCCATTCATTAATTTTTTAAACCATTTTATCCTACCAGGGTCATGGTGAAGCTGATTTCAGGAAAAAGCAGGGTACACCCTGAACAGCTTGCCAGTCCATTGCAGGACCAGCACACACACACAGCCACTGTCACTCACAACTAGGGGCAATTTGGAACTAATATGCATGTCTTTGGACTGGGGAGGAAAGTGCCATATGCAGAGGAAACCCATGTAAGCACAAAGAGTACATGCAAACATCACAAATTGATTGCTGTGACACAGGTAACCACGACACCACAGTGGCGCCCCTGGAAATGTTGTTATTAAAAATGAAACCATTAAGTATCAGGAAGTTTTAAACAAAGATCATCATTGATTGATTGGGATGGTTGAGGAAATATCACATTTGGAGGGTGTTAGTTCACTGGCATTCATTAACCCTCATTCCAGAGATCTGCCTTCTTCTGGCTTCACTTTTACCCACCCTCCCGCCCTAATCTGAATAATCACTGTCTTCCCGTCTTGGACTGACTGTTGGAATTGAACCAAGCACAAATCTGGAGTTAATGACCATTGCCATAGAGCATGACCATTGTCATTTACCAGACACTGACCAAGGGTACTACTTAAATGTTTAGTGTTTTCCCCACTCTAGCACACGATTCGACTTTAATTACAGAGATTGATCTAGCCTAATTACAGATCCTTTAATGAGTCTAACTCAATGTGTTAGAAGTGGGAACTGGACTGTCTGGGATTGACAAACACTGTCCCAAAGGAAAGTAAGAAAAAATATATACAGAAAAACGACAAAGCAACGTCCAGCTGAAACCTGCAAAATATACACACACACACACACACACACACACACACTGTGTGCACAATTATTATTTGAGGATTAATTGTTATTGTACAACTATACAGTGCTCTTGGTTAATCCAAAATGTTAACAAACCCTCAAACCTGAACATTTAAGTAGTAAAAGTGAAGTTTTGGCTTCTTAAGAGAATATCTATATGTACACCATTATTAGGTAACTATTAGTGTGCAGAATTATTATGCAACTAAATGAAAAACAAAGATTTTCCATCTCACTTTTTCACCTGTTAAAGTGAGAATAATAAACAAACCCAAAATTTACAAATTAAAAAAATGTTTTAAAAACCCTCAGTGACCAATATAGCCGCCCTTTTTTTCGATAACAGTCACAAGCCTTTCATTCACGGAGTCACTCAGTTTCTTGATCTGGTCAGAATCAACTTTTTATGCAGCTGCAACCACAGTCTCCCAGACACAGTTCAGAGAGGTGCACTGTTTACCTTCACTGTAAATTTCCTGCTTAAGAAGAGCCCAAAAGGGTCAATAGGGTTTAAGTCAGGTGAAGAAGGGGGCCATGTCATTAGTTTTTCATCTTTAAGGTCTTTATAGGCCAGCCACGCAGTTAAGTACTTTGATGCATGTGATGGAATGTTGTGTCTTGCATAAATATCAAAGTCTTCTTGAAAGATGGAGACTTTTTCCTGTACCACTGCTTGAAGAAAGTGTCTTCTAAAAATTGACAGTAGGTCTGAGAGTTGATTTTGAGTCCATTTCCAACTAGCTCATTTTTAATAATACCTGCCCATACCAGTACCCTACGTCCACCTTGCTGGCGTCTGAGTCAAAGTGGAGCTCTGTGTCCGTTACTGATCCAACCACGGCCCATCCATCTGGTCCTTCAAGAGTTACTCTCATCTCATCTGTCCACAAAACCTTTCAAAAATCTGTCTTCAGATATTTCTTGGCCCATTCTTGACATTTTAACTTATGTGTCTTGTTCAGAGGTGGTCGGGTT
>JAOUQZ010000017.1:4021971-4031995 GCA_028564935.1 Neosilurus hyrtlii | reverse complement strand
TAGCCTCTCGTGGTGCTCTGAGTGCAGTTGAAGTAGCCTCTCTTGGTTCTCTGAGTTATCCCATGTCAGTGCTATCTTCTCGTCTAACTCTGAACTTGCTCAGAGTTCAGATTGGTGTTCTGCTAGGCTTTCATTTCTGCCTTTAGCTCAGCATCTGTTCAGACACTGTTGTTTCTGATTGTACACCTGTCAACGTTTCTGGTTCTAGTTCTATGTCAAATCCTGTCCTTTGCCTCAGTCACTGTCTATGATCCTCTTTCTGTTCTTGACCCTTCATATGCCCAAGATACCTCCTGTCTGCTGCATTTACTTCTGCCTCAGGCTCTTCTCACATAAGAACCCATGCTCCTGGTACTTGTCTCATTTCAGCCTCCATCAGTGGTACTGTATCCGCCTTAGTCACTGATCCTTTTCCAGTGTCAGGTTAATCCTCTGCTTGTGACCCGGTGGCTCTGCTCCTGACCCTGAACATGTCACTGTGAAATCTTTTGTGTTAGTCTCAGCCTCTGAAAGATTTAGTTTAAAACAAAATGTCTGCACAAGAGGTATAGCAGTGTAGAAGCACTGGGTTTGGGTAAGTCTGGGTTTGTGGCCTGTGGTTGGCACAGGTGTTTCTCAGAATACTTTCCATGTACTCCCTGTGCTTGCATGGGTTTCCTCTAGGTGCTCCAGTTTCCTCCGACAATCCAGAGACATGCACATTAGGCTAATTGGCTTTTCTGGTTTGCCCCTACTTTAAAAAAACAACCCTGGATGGTTGTTTGTCTGTGTTGGCCCTGTACTGGACTGGTAAGGTCTTCAGGGTGTACCCCCATCTTTCACTCAGATAGCATCCCCGCAACCCTACATTCACACAGGGAGCGATGAGCATCACCCAAATCGATTCGCCACGGGACTACACATGAAATCGCCTCACGAGGAAGGCGTGTCACTTCGCTGCTGAAGTGTCACCAGCTCTTGATGCCCAGGTAACCCCCTTAAAATCTTTTCAGGTAAAACTGTGATCAACAGCGAGCTAGTCCCATACATTTGGCCCATCAGAACATTTATTTTCATTGTCTTATATTATTTGAATTTATTTTAGCTCATGTTATTGTAATTAATAGCTTATTATTATCAGTTATCTCATGGCAAGTGTAGAACAGAGACTCTTGTGCATCGTGACCCAGGAATAGTAAGACATGTATAAATATATACTCACGGGAAATGCCAACCATTTCATAAACATGGACCCAAGCATGGCGTTTATGGTTATTATCCTTGTAAAATTTCTGTGTAAAGCACAAGATATTTAGACACAGCAGTGATGCTCATCTCTTCCATGTTAATGTGGGTGGATTAATGAAACCTGTGTTTGTTGTTTCCCTGTGGAATGATTTTGGGGGACATCTGTCAGTCAATGGTATCCTAAAGCTCTGATTTGTTATTACTCAAAACGTGTGGCGTGAAATTTCAACTCCCTTCGTGTCACTTGAAAAAATTTTGGTTCTTGTTGCTCATTTCGCTGGATATCATTGACTGTGTGTGATTTCTCCGCTTGTGCCGCTTCGTTTGTGAATCTGCCGGCATATTCAGCAGTACAGATAATGAATAAATAAATAAAAAGCTGATGTGAGAGTAGAATTCTTTGAGTTTTTAAAAAAAATAAAGTAAAATGGTTAATACATTTATTAAAAGAGAGGTTTAAGTTTCTGGGGCAGTGGTGGCCCGGTGGTAGGGTGCTGGATTACTGATCCCAAGGTTGGGGGTATAAGCCCCACTCTTAACGGGATGTCACTGCTGTCCCCCAGTGCAGCAAAACTGGGTTATCAAAAGCCGGCCATGTCTCTCGTTGTCTGTGGTGAGAGGCATGTAAATGAACTATTGCTGATTTTCGTCAAGAGTAGGCTGCATAGCTGTCAGCGTGTTTCTGCCCTGCGATGGCCTGTCCAGGGTGTACTCTGCCCTCGCCCAGAGTGGGCTGAGATGGGCGCCAGCCTCCCCGCGACTCTAATTAGGATTAAGCGGTTCAGAAAATGAATGAATGGATGAGGTTTAGGTTCCCTGTGATGGACTGGCAAGATGTTCAAGGTGTTTTTCAACTTCGCCCAGAGACAGCTGGAATACGCTCCAGCCTCCCTGTGACCGTAGCACGATTTAGTGTTTCGGTAACTGAATGAATGAGTGAAGTTTTAGAATTCTTTTAAAACTCAGTTCAGTGGATCTTAAATTAAAAACGTCTCCAAGCAATACGATGTACGTATTTATGACATCATGAAAGAGGGATCTATTTGTTAGACGCCACACGGAGGCGAGAGAGAAGGATGGAAAGATTGAATTCTGTAGTGTTGCAGACCTTTCTATCTGTCACAGCAGGACACTGTGTCATCCTTAAAGAGGACTCATCTTTCTTCCTAACTTCAGATCTGACAGGAACATGACAAGGGTGTGTGCACTGCAGGAGACACGCTGAGTGACACACACTCACACTCACCTCACAATTTACCAAACAATGTGAGACACTTGAAGGTTTTGGTATAATATTAAAAGAAAAGTATATAATCTGTATGGAATGCTCACAGCACATTCAATAATTCATTACACTTATTAATATTTGTTTATAAAAATACTGCGAATAATTCAGTGTTTTCCATCCTGTCCTTCCTGGTCGGGTTGGTTAATTGGTTGGTTACTTGGTTTTTAATGAGAATTATTTAATTCAATCCCAGCCTTTAATTAAAATCTCAGCTTAAATTCCATCTTTTTAATATATCCTGTCATGTTCCTCACTAACCTCCGCCTATATTTTCCAATATGTAATGCATCACAAGCTTGCCTTATATAAGAATATTTGTTAATCTCAGAATTAAGTGAAATGCTACAAATCACAAGAGTACGGTTTGTTAGTGATGCCCACAGCGTTCCCATGGAGATATCAATACCATGAGCCCTCATTAGCAAATGCAAGACTGCAGGAAAAATACTTCTATTTTTTTCCTACCTATTTTTTCCAGTTAATATTAATATCACTCGCTAAAAACATCATCTGTTTTTTTAAATGGAAGTACAGCCTTGCTCTAATAACTGCACACTGTGCACTGTGGTGGCGATAGTATAACCTGTCTAATACAGATGATCATGTCATCCACATAACAGATATTTGCATATTCTCAGTATAGTGTGTATTTTCTTCTAGGCTAAGCTATTTCAGTCTAGACTATTAAAGAGCAAATGCAAAGATATACATCTAAATATACTTTATTACTTAGATTTCTTCAGGTACTTACTAGTTTTTAAGAACTTGGAGGTTTGGATTATAATGATCATAATTCTGGTGTGGGGGGGTTTGTGTGTGTGTGTGAGTGTGTGTGTGTGTGTGTGTGTGTGTGTGTGTGTGTGTTTTAACAATTACAAAAAATCCTGTTAAATAATATCACTATGGACTATATAGGTAAAGAGAACCGCACTGCTCCATTTTGGTCATTCCTCATTGTTGCTGAGGTGAAAGGAAAGAATACTAAAATAAAGGAAAGGATTGGAAGGGAAAGCAATGGAAAAGATTAAAAATGAAAAGGCTGAAGAATATTTTTAAAAAAGGAAAGTAGTGGAAAAAAATGGAACAGGAAAGAAAGAATATTAGAAAGAAAGGAAAAGAAAAGAAAAATATTAAAATAAAGGAAAGGAAAGAAAAAGAAAGAATTTTAACCATGAAGAAATGGAAAGAAAAGGAAATTAGGAAAAGAAAAAAAATTAAAAAGTAAAGGAATGGAAAAGAAATTAAAGGAAAAGAAAAAATATTAAAATAAAGGAAAGGGGAGGAAAGTAAAAGAAAGACTATTAAAGTAAGGAAAGGGAATAAAAGGAAATTTGAGAAAAAGGAAATTATAGCAATTATAAGAAAAGAAAAGTAAGTTAAAGGAAAGAGGAGGAAAGGAAAGGGTGCAGCATTTAAAAATACTGACAGGTTGTGTGGTGACTAATGCTTGCTTGCTGTCAGGGATTTTAAAATAGGTTCTGACAGTAAGGAATTGCTCTTTCTGTGACTGTCTATCCATTTGTCCCTCCGTTATAAACTAATGTAATGTGCCAGGACTAAAAACAGAGCATATGTTGTTTCATCTGTGCACTTGCTGGTGGTGAAGCTTGTAGGTTTTCCACAAAAGGTTGTTTTTTTTTTTGTTGATTTAAGTGATGATCTATCCAACATAATAACGTCATGACTGATTGAAAGCCTGTCATTTGTCTGTTGTTTAGTTAATTGATTAATTGAATTGAATGGTGTATAAATCATCTTTGCTCTTAACTCATTTCCATTCTGTGTTGCATAACATATCTAGTGCAGTCGTGTGGCATCAGAAAGGCACTTGGTTTTGTATAAATGGCATTTGAATTATTCATCTTGGGCCGTCTGTATGAGAGCGTTTTAGAGACGTTCTCACTAGGCCTCAGGCTATGAATAATTGATCATAACTGATTAAAGTTTGCCAGTGATTAGTCCAGACTTCAGAGTTGATAAAAAGATACACCTGTTTGTGGTCTCCTTGGTATAATACTGTCTTTGTGAACCTTTCTACTTTAGAGAAACCTTTCTACGTTAGAGTAGACCTAACACTATTTAAGCAGATTGATTTTATATCAATACTTTTAAAAGATTAAAATATTTTTTAGAAATTATTTATGAATTATATTTTATGAAATGCTTACCAGAGATGCCACCAACAATGCTTACCACAGATGATTACCACCATGCCACCTCACTAACCCATTCATTACTTTATTTATTTTCTGGACAGATTAATCCAGCTCGGGTCGCGGGGAGGCTGGAGCCTATCTCAGCCAACTCTGAGCAAAGAACCTACAGTAGCACAACCATTCAGACTCACATTCATACCTATGAGCAATTTGGAACAACCAGCTGGCCAAATGTGCATGTCTTTGGACTGTGGGAGGAATCCAGAGTACCTGGATAAAACCTATGCAAGCATGGTAACTCCACACAGAAATGGCCGAACCCGGGGCTCACACCCGGGACCTTCTTGCTGTGTGGTGGACATGCCAACCACTACGCCACCATGCCCCCTGCCTCATTAAGTCAATACATCTAAACCTGTAAACTCACTCAGTTGTTTACTCATTTGCCAATCCGTTTAAATCTACTATCAGGATCGTGGGGAGGCTGGAGCCTATCTCATCCGACACTGGGCAAAGGCAGGGTACCCCCTGAACAGCTCACCAGAATATCGCATGGCCAAAACACAACCACTGTACACATGTTCATTGACTACCTCACAAAAGCTGGTTTGCACTCAGTGTTAATGACAATTTCTGCACTATACTGTAAAAATACTGTATTTTTGTGCATATATTTCTTTACAGTTTATTTCTTCACTTTATATTTATCCTTACTTACAGTGAGCGAAGTGAAACCAGAGTCAAATTCCTTGTTTGTGATCACAAGCTTTGCCAATAAAACTGTTTCTGATTCTGACAGCCAGGTAACCTAATATACATGTCTTTGGACTGTGGGAGGAAACTGGAGTACCCAGAGGAAACTCACACATGCATGAAGAGAACTCTACACAAAACTCCACACAAAAACGCCCAAGCCTGGGACTCGAACCCAGGACCTTCTTGCTGTGAGGTGGATGTGCTAACCACTGGTCACACTTCCAGCTCGGAAAAACATTTTCTAAAATAATCAGTTTTCTCAGATGCTGAGTACTGAAGCACTGAGGTATGATTGTTTGGTGATTAGCAGACATCAGAGTATCAGAAATTCGGATTTAATGTACAGGGGTGCTCGAAGGTTTGTGCACCCTTTAGAACTTTCTATATTTCTACACTATATAGATTTTCCTCAATAAATAAATGATCAAGCGTAACATGTTCTGTCTCATTTGTTTAATTGCATTGCTAAATGTCTTTTAGGACTATGGTGATGATTGAGGTCATATTTAAGGGCTCTTTCAAGCCCCACTGTATCATTTAGAGAAGCACAGTAGTGCCGTAGTTTATACTGTCACCTCACAGGAAGCAGGTCTTGAGTTTAAACCGGCCGGGTGACCAGGGCCTTTCCGTGTTCTCACCATGCCTCTGTGGATGTGGGCGTTGGCGACTGACATTGGCGATCTGTCCAGGGAAAATATCAATGGCCGAATTTCTTGAAAAGTCTGGGCATCACTAAAAACAAAAATGAGTAACAAAGGTCAAATTGTATGTAATATGGGTTATTTTGTGTATAATTACACAGAATGTTATTTCTTTTAATTTTTTTATTGCTTAACCTGACATAGAAATGTTCTTTGGGTGGAGTTTGGGTTGACCTTATGCCCTTGCATCCTCAGTTGGGGAACCCTGTTTACCCACTATAAAACTGAACAGTCCAGCCTAATCACTTCTTCTTTGCCACAAGTCACTTTGGAGGAAGTGGTCGTGAAGGACTCACTTTTATTTTTGTCATTGTCAGTGTCAGCACCCCAATAAAATTGCTTATTGGGATGGCAATGGTGTGGTCTCCTTAATAACATCATCACACAACCCAGGGGGCACCGGTTGCAATAATATGTTCACTCCAGTCCTGTTGTTCTTTTTGGATAAAAGCGAGTAGGCATCCTCACTTTATTAATGAGCTGAATATTAGCGACAGGCTTGGTCCTACTTTCCTATGTGGACTGTAATGTAAGTGCTAACAGCCAAAACTAATTCTAATTGAGGCTGTCTGATACTTACATTTATATTCAAATAGTCAGTAATTCGTCCTGCTAGCTACACCGAATCCCTTAACACATCCCTGTTCTAGCTGGTGATGATCCGTTTCTGTGACGTCAGGTGCTGCTGTGGGATCACTCCTCTGTGCTTGTAACCTTCAAAGTCCAACTAAAGATGGCACTTTGATCTGTTTTGGAAAGCGAAGCACTGAAATGCATGGCAGAACTCAGAATAAGGAGTGGGGGAGAGAGCGAGAGAGGGAAGGGGAGAGGGAGAGTGACAGTGACAGGTAATGACAGTGGCTACACACGGTGACCTTTAAAGCGATCACAGAAGCATGATGGCAAAGCTCAAGGTGACTGTGTGTGTGTGCGTGTGTTTTTTTCTTCTTCAGGGACGAGTTTAGGGAGAAAGTGTTACAGTGTGTAAGAGACAAGGTGTGATAGGAGGAGCGACGCTGTCAGGGTGAGTGTGAGCTGTAGTAGAGGAAAATGAGTTAGCCAGTGAGTATTAACTACAAAATGAACACATATGCCAGCCCTGTTGAGAACAGAGAAATGGAGAGAAAAAAAAAAAAAGATAAAATGCAGGGTTCGTACAGATAAGGTCTAAGGTGGTGGATGAAAGTTTTGGGACTCCTGTCAATCCTGACAGTTTTAAGCAAACACCCCACCCCATCTCCTCAAAAAGCCTCCCAGCCTGCCTCTGCCTCTCACCTGGCCCATGCCTCGCCTGCCGTTGTTTCTACCTCTTTGGAGGCTTCTGGACAGGAGGAGAGGAATACTAAGTGAGCAAGCATAGATTTTCTGCAGGGGGGGGTGAGGGGTTGGGGGTTGAGGAGGGAAAGGGGGATGGTGCTTGGTCGGGCACATCTACCCACATCAAACTCTCCTTCTCTTTCTGTACTGCTCTTTTTTGCTCCTCTTTCTTTTCTGGCACGCTCTGGAGGGACCCTCTGTTTGTCAGCCAACCAGTGGAGCGTCTCCTTCTTAACCCTCCCTCACACACACACACACAGTCTCTCTTTCTCCCTCACACTCAGACAGGCACGGTCTCTCGTGCACTCTGTATTTTTTTTCTCATCCTGTCTTTGGCACTCGGCTTTAATCCGACTTTTCTTCCGTTATAGTTTTGTTGATAAAGTCAGTAGTCGAGAGAAAGAGACACCGAGCTGGAGACGAAAGGTTTTTTGGCGAACCGAGCTTGGCTTGGCTGTTTGGTGCATACAGAAGTGACAGAAGTCAGCAAAGTTTCTAAGAGACCTTTTCGAATTCAAGTTCATGTTCAAGTTCTTTGTTGTCATATGCGCAATGTCTGCACGATGAGATTCTCAGCTTGTTTATATCATCTCTATGCTGCTGACACATAAATAAAGAGAGACAGTAACACGAATTTAAACTACACTCACGTAACAGTACACGCATGCATAAAAATAGAAAGTATGTTATAATAATAATAATGATAATAATAATAAGAAGAGAACAACAACTAATAATAATGAGGAGATGTGAAGTGTAAAGTGGATGTTTGGTTTAAAGATGTAAGAAAATATGTATAAAGTGCTGAGTGCAGTTTGTCTCTGCCATGTTTGGGCGGCGTCCTGGTGGGAGTGGAAGAGAGGGACATTTATTGATCACACTGATGGCCTGGGGGTACATTCTGGTAAAATACCTTTATGAAAGATAACAAGGGGTGTGTGTGAGAGAGAGAGAGAGAGAGAGAGAGAGAGAGAGACCAACAGACCAACCACTGCCACAACTGTTTCCACTGCTGCATCTCTAGAAGACACACACACACCAATCAGTGACATTCACTTTTTTAAAACTATATATTATATAGTAAGAACAGTATAGTAGCCATATAAACAGGACACTCTACATACACACACACACACACACACACACACACACACACACCCCAATTACTGGTATTCAGTTTTCTTAAATACACTCACTAATATGGCAGGACACTCTTCTCCTCACACACACACTCACACACACCCTCACTCTCTCTCTCACACACGCACACACACACACACACACGTCAATTAGTGTTATTAATTTTTCTTAAACACACTAATATGGCAGGACACTCTTCTCCATACACACACACACATACACACACACATCAATTAATGTTATTCACTTTTTTAAACATCCTAATATTGCAGCACACTCCACACACACACACACACACACACACACACACACACACACACACACACACACACACACACACAGTGTTATTCACTTTTCTTAAACACACTCACTGATACAGCAGGACACTCTTCTCCATACACACACGTATACGTCAGTCAGTGTTATTCACTTTTCTTAAATACATTCACTAATATGGCAGGACACTTCACACACACACACACACACACACACACACACACACACACACACACACACACACACACACAATAAACTCACACAAGTACAATTAATTGTTCACACGAGGCTCAAACTGATCAAACACAACATAGGAATCATCAACACTGACTGTTAGACAATTCCAAATTGTTTTGGGCCTCTTGATTCTCCTCTGTACGGTAATCATATACGAAACCAATTTGTCAGCTAGAACAGTGTTTGCTGTAAACGGTTAAAGTCGAGGCCTGAGTCATCTCTCAGCTGAAGAAACTGATCAAGGCTTTTCTCTCTCTTCTGATCCCCCCACACGCATGGCGCTGGTCATGGGCGGGTGCGCAGAGCCTTCAGCCTCCGCGAACAAGAAGAACAGAGAGCCAGAGAGGTTTCGAGAAAGGGGCAGGGAGAGGGATGAGGGGAGGGAGAAGAGGACAGGCTAAGGCTGGCGGCGTACGCCTCAGGCTTCAGCTAAGACTGTCAGAGAAAAGGTGAAGCTGATGGGGGGAGAGGGAGTATAACATCAGATTTAAATATGAGCCTTTCAAATGCTGCTGGGCTGTGAGGAACATCAGACAGCAGCATTACGCACAGAAAAGAAAGCAGCCCGTCATGCTCAATATTTACCTCTCTCGTTGTCATTTTTATATTCCCACGCCACTACCGTTAAATGTCCCTGCCAGGATTTGAAGACATTCTGGATTCTATCCAGGGAAATGAGGATATCCTACTCCAGGAGAATTTTTTTTAGTTCAAGAACATCATTTTAAAAAATTCAAAGCTGCCTCGAAAAAGATTTACAATAAATACACAGAATACAACATGTATGCGACCCTAGTACTATGAAGCATTTCAGACAATGAATGAATAAAATGCTAGACACTAGCTAAAATATATATATATATATAAGATCTTGAGTCGATTTTCCGTAGAACAGTGCTCGATATGTCGAAGTAGAGCTAAATATA
>JAOUQZ010000017.1:4002082-4016132 GCA_028564935.1 Neosilurus hyrtlii | reverse complement strand
CAAACTCCACACAGAAACGCCCGAGCTGGGAATCGAACCCAGGACCTTCTTGTTGTGAGGCGGACGTGCTAACCACTACGCCACCGTGCCGCCTACTGAGTGTTATATCGGTATCTTAATGCAGTCTATAACACTTAAGCATCGCAGACTGTGGTTTAGGATGTGACACAACCCTTGTTACAGAACGTACTTTTGTAAATATCTTGCTGTAGTGGTTCCTCCCATTTTCTCCCACCAGTCATCTCTCCAGATCACTCGCAACTGCCGAGGGTGAAAGCTAACCTGAGCTTCCTTTGAGACATATGAAGCCAGTAGATCTCATCTTTTCAAGCTGCTCCTCATGCTGCATCTGCAAACTTGGAGGAAAGTGCCGTTTACCCTCCTTTACATACATGAGCTCACAGATGCCCAGAATTTGCTGGTCTTCCTGTGGTTGACAGGGGCGTGATTTATTCTGTCCCTCTCATCCAGAAACCAATTTTCCTCCTTCACTTCCGGCTATGGAAGAATGTCGCTTCATTGGTACTCAAACTTGCGATCTCCTGGTGATAGAGTGAAGCTTTTTTCTGTTGCACCACTCGGAAGTGGAAAAAAAAATCCAAAATCATTCATTCTGTAGCTTTCATTTTTCATTAAATAAGTTCATCATCATATTCATCATCATCACTTGCTGAACTGCTTAATCCTACAAGGGTTGCAGGCAGGCTAGAGCCTATCTCAGCTGAATCTGAGAGAGAGGCGGAGTACATCCTAAACAGCTCACAAGACTGTCACAGGGCCAGCACACACAACCATTCACACTCACGCGCATGTCTTTGGACTTGGAGAAAACCAGAGCACTGAGAGGGACCCCATGTAAGTACAGGGAAAACATGCCAACTTCACACAGAAACGCCCTGTCTGAGACCAGGACTCGAACCCAGGACCTTCTTGCTGTAAGGCGGACATTCTAATCACTACGCCACCATGCCCCCCTCATTAAGCAAGTTATTTAAGAAAATCAATGAATAGATGGCTGGTTAACTTTCTCATGAACTGATGAAAATTCCCTGTTATAATTCATCAAGTTCCACGAGGTTAAAGCCTCCAACCCGTCCTTTTATTTCAAAACCAAAGTTTCATCTTTTCCTCCGGCAAGTTATCTGCTTTCTTATGCATGTTTGCTTTCATTCTTATTGTTTCCAAGCAGTTTCCCCTGGTGTCTCTCCCTAGAGTCTGCATGTGCATTGAATTTGATTTTAAGCTTTTGTCTAAGCTTCTGGACTAAAAATGCTTACAGATTAAGAGAAACTGTGCTGTGATTTAATTTGAAAGGACCAATCAAATCAATTTTGGCACTTGGGGCATCATTCAGTATATAAGCCATTCTTATTGATATGATGTAGCAATGGGAATTGCCACAGAGATGACCCACATGAACCTGCCTCAGAGCCCTTACAGTATGAACAAGGACAAATGTCATACAATAGTATGTGAGCTGAGAATAGTGCACCATTTCTTTTCTTTATTTGTTTAGTTCTTTATAATATCTTGTTTGGATTAAAGGGAAAACTTCAGGCTTCATTTAGATGGACTTGTAGCCTTACTGTCTCATTGCTTCAGCCCTGCTTGATCAGAATAGATAACATGTTGAGGAAGAGAAGAAAACAACCCCTCATGGTCTCTCAGTGTCCGTCAAGTGTCATGGCCGCTCCTGGGTTTCGTGTTCTGTCTGACTGAATCTCCTGTTCCAGCGGATGATTCTGCCTCTCTGTCCCTTGGAGGCCGATCCGCTCTAGATCTTCCTTGTGCGATCTAATCACAAATAAAAATCACGCATCCCAAAAACACCTTTTTGTCCTGCTGACTTTTTTTTTCTTCCAGGACTCAGGTGTGTGTGACTGACAGCTGTCTCTGTTAGGTACACATCTAGGAAACACAAACACGAGATGTTCTGACCACGTTCCTCACCTCGTATTCACTTGTGTGTTAATAATTTGCCAGACAGATAAAGATAATACACTGTATTAAATAAAATGACTCATCTGTCTGGAATTCATTTTACACTACAAAGTGAAGAAAGATGATTTCTTCATTATAATAATACAGAGGCACGGGGAGGCTGGAGCCCATCCAGTCTGACCTTAGGCAATGGCAGGATACTCACCGGACAGCTCGTAAGACTATCACAGGGACACGTACACACACAACCATTCATGCTCACACCAAGGGGTAATTTGGAACAGCCAATTGGCTTAATGCGCATGTCATCGGAAAAAAGAGTACCTAGAGGAAACCCACGCAAGCACAGGGAGAACATGCAAACTCCACACAGAAACACCCTTGAACCCATGACCTTCTTACTGCGGGGCGGAAGTGCTATAACCACTATGCCGGGTGTTGGCTAACATGGTGTTAAAATGCCAAAAATAGTTTAAAATCACTATAATTGAATTAATTTTTCATTTCACTTCAGTGCCCGCTGAATTTCCAGCTCACCTTTCCATTAGGTCATTCACACCTGCTTATGTACATTCACAACGGCGTTCATTTACAGGCTTGTCTCAGACGTCATGTTATTACTGACATTGAAATGGAGATATTTGATATCTTTGGCCTGCTTGATTACCATGGGAACCAGTGAATACAGCCGGGGCCTAAACAACCAGTGGCTGATGAAGACAAATGGGCAAACGCGGGTTGGCAGAATTGCTTTCTGGGCGTGTGTGATCGTCCACGCTCGAGAAGGCGGAACCAGGAGTTTGTGATTTATAGTGTGGCGCTGTCCCCAGACCACCGCTGTCTGCTGCCCGTTCATGCCTTAATTACCCCAAGTGTGTTTATTAGAATAGCCACACTAAGCATAATACATCATCCCCAAAGCAGGAAGCAGGGCCAAATGTAACTATCTTCTATCTATTGTGTTTGTATATGTACTCCTATTTACCTGTCCATCTATCCGAGTTTTACATTTTGTATGATGTTTATAAATCTATAGCAAATTGTACTCAGTACACAATAATTAGCTTCTAAGGCAATTCGGATTCTTTTTTTTTCTGATCCGAACAGCTTTCGATAAGCAGGTGGAACGTTATGGCGCTTATGTATTCCAATCATGAAATATTTTGGTTACAGATGAGCCGCAGGGCTGATTAACATTTAGGGTTCAGATGGATTGATTTCCTCTTGTCAAGTAAATGCAAATAGTCTGCAAGGAGATGTCATAAGATAAACACACGTACTGCTGCTCCCTGTTGTTCGTTGTGTGGTATCGCAGAAAAGTAATGAAACTCTGAACAATACACCGCCGTTTTATAAACTGTATGTACTGTGGTTTCAGATACTTTTAGATAAAGTATGTACCTGTTGTTGGATTGGATATTGGATATTTAACTACAGGTTTCATCCTACAGTCCATAGACTTGTACAGTACAGCTGTACACATAGGTGTGAATGTGAGTGTAAATGGTTGATTGTGTCTGTGTAAGTCCTACGATAGTCTGGGGTACCCCACCTCTTATCTGCAGTCAGCAGGGATTGGCTCCAGTTTTCCTGCATCCCTGACAGTGGTATTAATAATGGATGTATGGATATATACTCGGTCGAAGGATTCCTAAAAGACCGTCCCATTATTTTTTATTCATTGAAGGTGGCAACCCTAGTGAGTTTTTTGTTGTTGTTTTTTTGGAGATCAGAGAAGTGGTTTGTGAGAACTTCAATGCTGCTTACACTTGTGGATGGAATTGCTTAGCACTTTCATTCCTGAATTGATCTATTGTCTAAAATGAATGATATGTTTTGGCACATTCTACAAAGTTAAGAAAAGTGACAATATGTACGTCATATCTCAAAAAAGTTCCAAACCCATAGGACAGATAACCTGACTGAGGGTATCAAATCTTTTGAGCCCCAGTCTGTTGCAGTAGTCGAGCCTACCATAGCTGTGAGCAGCACTTAGACATGGTCTTGTTAATTGGCTGGACATGAAAAAAATAAAGTGAAAGCATTAAGACAGTGTAGTTTAATTGTGCCGTTTTGAGCATCAGCTCAATCATCAGATGAGCAAGGCTGACATGGGAACTTAACTTAAATTTATTTATTTTATTCATTAAAGGGGAAGTTGGAGCCAAACCCTGCTGACTCTGGGTGAAGGCACGGTACACCCTGAACAGCTCCTCAGTTCATTACCGGGCCAACATATGCGCAAACATTCACATTTACATTCACACCTAGGGACAATTTCAGAGTAGACAGTTAGCCTAGTGTGCTTGTCTTTGGACTGTGGGAGGAAACCTGAGAACCCAGATAAAACCCACACAAGCATGGAGGGAACAAACAGAACTTCACACAGAATCTCTGACCATGGGGCTTAAGCCCAGGACCATTTGCTGTGAGGCAAGGCAGCCAATTTTCATACCAATAGCTTTCCAGGTGTAGATAAAGTCCAATTTTTACAGGGATAATAGCCATGTGAATAAGGTATTTATATTTATATTTATGGAGCTTGGCAACCGGAGGCACTGTGGCGCTGTGGTTAGCACATCCGCCTCACTGCAAGAATGTCCCGGGTTTGATTCCCAGGCTCGCCACGATTCTGTGTGGAGTTTGTATGTTCTCCCTGTGCTTGTGTGGGTTTCCTCCAGGTACACCGGTTTCCTCCTACAGTCCAAAAACATGCACAGTAGGCTGATTGGTGGTTCCAAATTGCCCATATGTGTGAGTGTGAATGGTTGTATGTGTGTTGCAAGCTGCTCATTGTGTACCCCGCCTTCAGCCAGAGATGGCTGAAATGGGTGCCAGCCTCCCTGCGACCCTAATTAGTATTAAGCAGCCAAGACAATTAATGAATTAATTTATAAAACCTAGTAGTTGAGGGTTAAGGGCCATGCTCAAGGGCCCCACAGTGGTAGCTTGGTCATACAGGAGCTAGAAGTCTGATAACCTTGTTATCAGCCACCCAAACCATTAATCACTGAGTCACCACTGACTCATTATATTAAAGGCTGCATCACATATTTACGTTGTGACCTTGTTGAAGGTCTTAGTAAGGGAGTACACATGCAAAAGAAGTTGTCTAGATTATTCTCACTTTCCGTGGTGGTTAGGAGGGACCCAGGTGCAGTAACGTACTATACTATTACACAGCATGAGTTCTGCTTTAAACACATAACCAAAGATATTTTCCATTTCTTTCACTACGAAACTATTTGATCGAAGAAATCTGTTGCACTCTATTGAAAAGACCACTTCATACAAAATAATCTTGCAGTCAGTCAGCATATTATATACATCCCGCAGTGCAAGAATACACGCCTATGCTGATGGCAGAACACTACTGCACAGTCATAAGATGTGCCTTTTTTGTCAAGATGCCGAGCACCTTCCAGTTGGCTTTAATTATAAGCCAGAGGTCACTGACGTTGTTAGTGTCTGGTTGACACTAATTGGCCTAAGGTGGAGAGAACTCTCACTGTGAGACATGCAGAGAGAGGAGGGGTCAGAATCAGAGGTACGTCACAGCAAAGTGGCGGACAGAAATAACAAGAGAGAAATGAGTGTGCGTAATAAGTGAGGGGACAGGTGCATGAGGAGCAAAGGAAATGGGCTGTGTATATACACTCACTGGAGCTCATTAATGAGCCAACCATACCGCCTCTTGGCTCAAGTTGGCTTATTGATTTGTATGGGTTATTTAAGTTGTGACAAGTGGTTGGACTATCTAGAGAATATGAGAGCAGGATTTCCTCAAAATGGAAGTATTGATCAGTTCATGAAAGATCAGGGTACATAAATGGGAGCCACCAGGGGTGATCTGAGATTTGTTGGGCCTCTCAAAAAGTGCTGAGGTCTTTTATATTATTGTAAGATATATGATGAACACATCATGTATGGAATTAAACATGATGTTAAAAAATTATACACACCAGGGTGGTGATGCATGTCAATATGAAGAGGAAGTAAATTGTTCTCAGAGTGGTTTAGTGGGAGGTACCATGTATTGGGGGCCAAACTCTGTGTCCCTCTGTCAGTTGTGCCAGTCACAGTGTCTCACCATGTATCTGCACAACCACTTATGACAGAGACTAAGGTGCCTACTATATGATATTGGGTTCAAATGAAAGGTCTTTGGTCAGGCTTTTAGAAAAAGTGGATTTGGTTGCTATGGTAACCATGGTCGTTATGGAAAGGTTCGCTTTTGAATATCTCCACAACCACTTGTGATAGGAACTTGAAGCTGTGCGAAAAGTTCTGCGGGCGGGATGTTCCAGAGTGGTATCATCTCAGAGTGTATATAGCATCACAGAGAGTTTAGGTTGGTTGACTAGATAACTGGTTCATATGAAAGGTCTTCGGACAGGCTTTCCGGAAAAAAAAGTGGATTTGGTTGATATGGTAACCATGGTTGCTGGATAAACATTTATTTGAATATCTTCACAACTGCTTTTGATACAGACTTGATATTGGGCTCATATGCAAGGTCTTTTAAAAAGATTTCAGGCAGAGTGGATTTGCCACTCTGGGACGTCCCACCCACAGAGTTTTACGCACTGCCACTAGGGTGTTTTTAACAGTTTGTTGGCAACAGTTAACTTTTTACATTTACTAATGAATGACACATCATGTCAGCACTAACAAATTACAAACTCTTGTTCTGTGACAAAAAGCACTGACACAGGAGACTCGGAGACTGTACACACCCATTTATTTTGAGGAAGATGACTGCTCTCATAGATAACCACAATCAAACACATGTTCAAAATTCATTATCATATGCTTGTCGTGAGTGAAGTGGTTCTGAATAAACCCAAATAACGATTACTTGTTTCCCCAGGATATTCTTGGTATTCTCTAGGTGTCATCCATCTGCTGAAGCCATAAAGAGCTTAGAGAGCATGTACTCATTGTGGAAAGCTATCAATCAGAAGTGGTGCACAAAAAAAGTCTTTCAAAACATTAGATGTGCCAAGGAATGCAAGGCCATCATCAAGTGTAGAAAATGTGGTACCACAGTGACATTACCAAGAACAGGATGTCCCTCCAGAATCAATGAAAGGACAAGACAAAAAGTTATCAAGGAGGCTGCCAGGAGACCTACAGCGACATTAGAGCTGCAGGAATATGTGGCGAGTACTAATTATTCCCTGCATGTGAAAGGAACAGTTTTTGCTACCTTTTAATGTGATGTGGCAAACAACAAGTTCAATGTTTTAATGTTTTCGGAGAAGAAATAGTGTGTATAATTTTTATATAAACTCTATACTGTATTTCATTTCATCCCATTTAATTTCCCAAACTGCTTTACTCTTTAGTAGAATCTCAGGGAGGCTTGTACCCCCTGAACAGCTCGCAAGACCATTGCAGGGCCAACATACACACAAATACACACACACACACACACACACACCACTGATACATAGAGGAAGTCAAGGACTATGTATATATGTATATATATTTGTATTTATGACATTTGACAGATGCCCTTATCCAGAGCGACTTACATTTTTCATCTCATTTTTCATCCAGCTGAGTAGTTGAGGGCTAAGGGTCTTGCTCAAGTGCACAACAGTGGCAACCTAGTGGTACTAGGGCTTGAACCCCCCAACCTTCTGATCAGTATTCATTTATCTATTTTATGGGTACAGTGTACTGCAGAATAACTTCAGGAGAAGAAAAAAAACCAAGTCTGTTGAATGCTGTTACACACAGTACCAATCAAAAGTCTGGACACACAGGTATAGTATAACAGGCAAAGAGAAACCTGAGTAGCTTTTTTTTCTGGCTAATCACAAGAAAGGGTAAAGAAGAAATAACGAACTCTCTGTGCAAGGTCTGACAGATCAAATGACAAATCAAAATGAAGAATTTGTATTAGATTTAAAAGCATAAAATACGTTTTTTCTCTGTACTATCTACCCCCTGTATTCCTGAAACAGGATTGGGACGCGACTGCATGACAGACAGCTCTTCAGTCTACTTTAGAAACGATCCTCAGTGGCAGGTGCAAGGATGACTCGTGACACGGCAGCTTCGAGGTCATATGCAGAACTTTGTCACACAGCACTTTAGTAACACACAGACACACACACACACACACACTTTAGGCAGTTTGCTCACAGCACATGAATCCTTATCCCACCCATTCTCAATACAACAAAGTTATGGCACACTCTTGTGGTAGACAGCGCAAAGTTAACCGAGTCGTATACTCTTACTGTGCGCTTTATTAGCACTACCTGAACACCTTTTTATACCGTATTAATCGTGCAAGGGAAATGATTGCCTCTGCATTTAATCCATCCAAAGAGAACACACACACACACACTTGGAGCAGCGGGCTGCCACACACATTGTGGCGCCCGGAGAGCGGTTGGGGTTACATGCCTTGCTCAAGGGCACTTCAGCCATGAAGGTGCTCACTCTCCCACCGCCACACATTTTTTCTTTTGGTCCCAAAGTCGTTTTTCTAACCATTAAGCTACGGCTGCCCCCCGGGGTGTGCTGTGTGTTCTAAGATGATTTTTTGCCATTTTTTCTGCTTCTATCACATCATCTTTAAGAAATGACTGTTCATGCTTTTCTGCCTAATACATCCCACTCCTTGCAACTGTAACAAGATAATCCATGTTGTTCACTTCACCTATCAGTGCTCATAAGGTTTTTAATGTTATGGCTGATTAGTGTAGTGACAGCTTAGTGTAGCATTTAGTGTAGCGATTACTACAGTCAGTTTAGAATCGGCAGTTGAGCTAATCTGCGTGTCTTTGGACTGTAGGAGGAAACCAAAACCTGGGTTCAGTGTTGTCCAATGCACCACCGTGCCACCCATCCTCAACCAGGCCAAGAAAAAAAAAAAATTTAGGTTAGTAAAAGATACATTTATTAGTATTAAATACAATGTTTATTAAAGAAACTCTATCACGATTTTACCCGTTGTCACGTTTTTTAAATAGCCTTTCAACCTGCAAATCAAGAGGAGTTTAAAGTTTTCAAACCTGACAGAAATGGATTACAACAAAGACTTTTTGAAATCTTTTTGGGCTGAACAGTTTTCAGAGATTGAAATCCTATTGCAAACTCCGAGCCTGTTTATCGTATGAATCACATTCTTGTCTAATATCTTTGTAAACCAAATTTCCTTCGGAGTAAATGACTATGCCTTCTTTGATAACCCCACTGATATCATTTGGGCTATTTTCTTTAAACAGCCATGGCACAACCCCTTTAAGCGTTTCCTAAAAGAAGCAATTGGTTCCGTGTGTCTGTCCGTCTGACTTGTTAGTGCGATAACCTTTATGACATAGGATCACCAAATTTTGTGTATGGGCCCCCCTCATTGGCAAATATGCTGGGATTGTATATAGGTCACCTCGAACAAGTTTCGAGGTCACAAGGTCACTTTTTATATATTGGACTTGTCAAAAAGTCCTGGTGGCAGGAACATCTGGGCCCCTGTGGTCTATTTTTTCTATACTTACTTTTTGCACTGCGACTCAAGTAATTTAAACACACTTCAGGGGTTTTTGTTTGTTTGTTTGTTTTCAGACTCCAGGCTTTTTATGCATTTAATCCCAGCATGAAACCAGTGATGGAAATTGATCTCTGGGCCACTTGAAAACAGGATTGGGGTTAAAATGATTAGTTTAACTCAATATGAATGCATAAAACACAGAAAGATTTATGAAAGGATTTTCTGCTAATAAAAATATTTTAATTACAAAATGTAGAAACATATATATACAAGGTACAAATTCCTCACCACTCAATTTTCTTATTCAAGTGATAATAATAATAATAATCATAATAATCATAATAATAATCATAATAATCATAATAATAATAATAAGTAGAATTTAATCATATTCTAGCATTATACAGACTGGCGTTAGACCTGTTGACTCGCAACATAACCCTTACTTATTTCATGAAGGAGTTTTTGTTAGCACTGATGCATTCATAGTGGCTTCTTCTTCAGACCAAAAACAGCAATAAGCAGGATCATCTCATACAAGGCTGGGATTACACTGAAAGAGCACAAGAGAGAACGAGATCAAGAAAGTGTCAAGACAAGGACAGGTGTTGTAAATTAGCATTTATCTACAAAACCACTAAACACAGTGTATCTAGTGCTTATTGATAATTTGTATGTTACAGCTCTAATGGTATTGAAATATCCATGTCAAATTCATAAACTAAGGAAATATAAGGCATATAGCCAGAAATATAGAACATATATTTATAGAAACATTTGCACATATGCAGCAAATAATATGACAATGGATGAAACTGAATGAGAATCCAGACAGAGACTTTTTTGTATTGACTGAATGATAGCAAGAAGTGAAAGCTGATGCGTGCATCTATTTGTGCATGCAAGTTTCATTTAAAATAAGACAACATGAACAACACAATTCTGTTTGGTTTCTCATCTTTTGGGATTTATGTCACCAAGAGTAAGATTAGATATAATACTTATTCAAATATGGAATAAGAAAAAAACAAAACAAGAAAACACTGGCTTTATTTATTTAAAAAAAAAAAAAAAGGTACTGACCGATCCGAATGGGGAAATTCTGGACTGCTTAACAGCCAATCAAATTGTGCATTTACATCAGATTATCATTTACATATTACAAATTATTCAGAATGAACAGATAACAAGTTTGAAATGGAAACATGTACATAAACATAGGGTATAGTATATTTAAATTATGCGTTTTATTTATTTATTTATTTTTAAGTAAAGCTTAGCAGATAGCCTCACATGGCTTTGTTTACTTTGATATCAACAAAATTGGAGTGATGCAGCTGAGTTAGAGGAACTGTCAGAGCCACCACATTCACAGTGTTGCATTTGTACCTCTCAGGCTTTTTCAGTGCTTTTCATTGTTTCCATGGCTAGTAGTAGGGTTCATATCTTGGGCCTTTGGTTTTAAATCGATAACATTTGGAGCTCTAAACTGATACAGACACAGACAGTACCACTGTTACACCCCTATTGTCAACTCACCTACAGAAGCCAAAGATCCACCAGTAAATGCTGCAGGTCCACTGCTCAAACAAAAAGAAAAGCAGTGCAACAGAGCCGCTTGCATGACATGCTGTAGCTGAATATTCATTGTCAGGAATCTAACTTTGGATTTAAAATTGCCCACTTACACTTCAACAATTACTCTGTAAGCATACTAGTTTAACTCCCATCACTGTACCAATGGGCCCAAATCATTAATCTTATAAGCTTATGGTATCAGTCACCTATTACTCAGTCAGAAGCCCCTGTAACCCCTCATTCACAAGCCTTAGGCTTAAATAGTTAAAGAGTGGTTCAGGGTGCATCAGGAATCATTTTCGCAAATAAATTGGCACCACAGAGTCCCAAACTTAACCCCAATGATAGTCTTTGGGATGTGCCGGATAAGATTTTACTGAGTGATCAACTCTCCTGTCATCAACACTAAATCTTGGGAATCAGGTTATTCAACTCTGGATGGAAATAAATGTGATGTTGCATGGGTTTATCAAAACACTGCCATGGCAGATGTGCACTGTAATCAAAGCTAACAGCAGTTCAACAAATGATTACAGTATGGGCAGTTTTACAGTCAGGGAACAAAAGTCATGTTTGATGATTAGCACCTATATATTATTATAGAACTAATAATAATATCATGTTATTTATTTACAAATTTATACACCCTATGTGCTCTATCTCCTGTATAAATGTTACAGGTCTCTGACTAACGCTTTCTTAAATATTGCGATATATACAGACATAATAATGCACAGATGTTGTGTCAAATTGGTTTTAACCAATGGTTAAACATTTTGTATGGAAAATAAAACGTGAATAATGAAACGTTTTTGTAGTTTTTCACCTTGCATGCTATATGTAAGACACTGATTTTGCCATACTGGCTGGACACCGTTTACAAGAATTTCTGTGAACCATCATAATGTAAATTGTGTTTAGCCCTCCTAAACAAGGGCTCTGACTTGGGTTATAAATTTCAGATTGAAACCAAATACTGTATTACCTTTAAAGGTACATATGTACTAAACATTGTATCAACAGTAGTTGGAATTTCCTTCAAAGCACGGTACTGTAAAAGATGGCAGGTGACAGAAGGTTTGGTGTCCCCTCCTAAACATTAAATTTTTTCCATAAAATGGAAGGTCCATTGCACATGACTTTATTTTCACAACAGATAATTGTTAAGCTCTGAAATTTTAAATGATAATCAAGAATTCCCTGTCCTAACAGATCACCTAATAAATAAGAATTTGAAGTTCACAGCACATGAATACACGTGTCCCCTGACTATAAAAGTGCCCGTAGATATACGGTATATTTGATTCAGCAGTGATGAAGAGGTGATAACATTACAGGATACATAAAAGTCCTTGATTGTTGTTGAACATGGAAGCTCCGGAGAAAAACCCAGCGAGTTCAATAGCAAACAGACCCAGAGTCACAGACAAGGCCACCACCAGCCTGTACACAACAGAGAATAGAAAATAAAGCAATGATGCAGAGTAGAGCATGAATTTAAAAAGAATATTAAAATTAAATCACACTACAAATCTGCTTATGGAGTACTGTGCATGTGGAAGCAAAGGAGAGTCAGATATTTTATTCGTGTTGAAGAAATTTAGGTTTAAAAACAGCTGGATAAACAATTCGACTCAGCAGCCAATCAGAAGAGCGAGAGGGAAAGGAAAAAAGACAGAGTCTGATACTATCAATGAGAGCATCATGAAGCAGGTATTTTTTTTTCTATAATTTACTGGCAAGCTATTAAATTCTACCTGACCTACGCTGAATCTGTATTGTTATCCAGCTGTGAAGTTCTTTCAGATAAAGTTGCTCTCTAGCTTAATTATTACTAACTTAGCATTCATTCATTTGATAACTTGGGAGTCTGAGATCAAGTGTTAAGAAACAAAAAAAGGCATACAATCTCAAGAGAAATAAAAAAAGATGGCTGATGTTTACTAATATCAACGTGTCCAGTGCAGGGGTCACTGAGACCATACAGGAGTAAGCAAATTGTTTCAGAAAGACATCATGACCATTTTATTTACGTGGTTATTAAATATGCCTGGTAATCGGATGGGCCCCTTTAAGGCCCTGTAAAGTCTTACAGTAGATATTTTTCTCAACAAACTCTCACCTCATGTCCTCTGTATTATATTCTTCATCTGTGTAGGTCAGCGGCAGACAAGCTTTCACATTATTCTCCTGATGGAAAAAGTAATCACAGTCTCTCATTAATATGCTTCATGGGACACATTTAGTTTAGCCAATGTTGCGAAATAGTAAAGAATATATAAGAAAACAACAGAATGAAAAATCATGCGTGGATCTAGTGAGTACGGCATGCCTACATATTACTGTGTGCATTTCAGTAATGAATGATGCTCAGTTCTACAAAAGGAGACTCACCCTTGACCAGAATATGGTGATGACAATAACCAGGTGGGCAATAAGGGTGAGGAAACGGGCCGGTACCAGGCTGCTGATCGCCCACATTGACCTAAATGCAATAATAAACCAGATGTTACCAGTTAATAAACTCTTTAACTTGGTTAGCATGTTACTGCCTGGACACTGGGGCATGTATAGAGTTATATATAATAGTGTAACATGAAGAGTCAGTTATAATGCAGCTATGAAGCAGTGCCACAAGCATGCAGTGTTAGTTAGTAAACCGCTACTAATGAAATCATGTAATCTACCTGAGGGTAAATCTGTCCTAATCTGCTCCTGGAATACAAAATTCAATACAGGAATAAATCTGAACTGTTTTAAAACGATCAGATTGCCAGTACGTAGATAAACAATATACCAAACCGGAAGTGAAGAGTGCATGAAAGCGCGGATGGTTTTGTCGTTGCTATAGGCTACAACATGGCGTTCTTATATGGAAAGCCAAAGGGCTCACATTCCTCTACAAAATAAAAGCGTTTTACTTTATCACAATGCTAAAAACTGTTTCGACAGTATTACGTCATAAATTACACTTGTAGGAGTATTTACTGATAAATTATCTATAGTGAAAGGATATATATATAA
>JAOUQZ010000017.1:3964198-4001294 GCA_028564935.1 Neosilurus hyrtlii | reverse complement strand
TATATATATATATATATATATATATATATATATATATATATATATATATATATATATATATATATATATATATGGGGCAGCGTAGCCCAATTGTTGGGAAAGTGGCTTTGGGACTGAAAGGTCGCTGGTTTGATTCCCGAACCAGCAGGAAAATGTGTAGTGGTGGGGGAGTGAGCTGCACCTTCCCTTCCTCCACATTCAAGACTGAAGTGCCCTTGAGCAAGGCACCTAAACCCCAACTGCTCTCCAGGCACCCCCGATGTGTGTATCAGTCTACTGCTTCGAGTGTGTGTGTGTGTGTGTGTGTGTGTGTGTGTGTGTGTGTTCACTTTAAATCTAAACTCTTTTTTATTTTAAAGCCACTATGCTGTTTTGTCTGAAAACTATTTTCTATCACTGCAATATTCCAGTATTTATCATAATTATTCATCTCATACCCATCATCAGCGTTTCTACAGTACTCACTGATATTCTAATTATAAGAACATTTTAACTAATTTTAATAACAAGAACATCGAACAAGAAAATTTTAATGTGTAACCACAGAAACAAGCAACCTCCCACTAAGCCACAGCCAGTTTCTGAAACTGGAATTGTTATTTCAATAAAAATAGCATTTCCTGATTAGCGACATTCAAAGTGATGTAACCTTATGCTGTAATCATGTGTTATAACCTCGTTTTAAAGAATATTACATTCTCTTTCTAAACATATCTATATCTCAGTATGTCAAATTTCCTACCTAATCCCTCTTATGCTGGAGCAGGTCACATATGTGCTTTTTTGAAATGGAAAGATTTGACCCTTTTGGCTTTCCATGTCCACGGTCCAAATTAGAAGTTCTATAAAAGAAATAGTCAGACTGGACAGTGTCTTTGAAATCCATGGATATGAGGAGGTTTTCTCATCTATGCGAAAATCTGTGTGTATATTATGGATCTATACTGAATGATCAGAGCTGTTATTGAGTACCTTATTTGCACATCTCTTTGGGTTGACTGTCCTTTGCACTTGCCTGTAGCGCTTCCTACTGGTCAGATTGGCATAATTCAACTATATACACTACACTGATGGGCAGGGCTGAAGTGGACATATAACAAATGATAACTGAAATTGTAGAATTGTAGTGTGTTTACATTTAACTCAGTAAAAATGGTAAACTATCCGGCCAAAATGTGGTCAACTGAAAGCAGTTAAACTGTTAAACGTACAAGTATTAAAATGTAAAAATAAAAAAAATCAGTGTATTCATTTGCAAAATTAAGTTAGTCATGTTATAGCAGGGGGGTTTGCATGGTGGTGCAGTGGTTAGCATGTCTGCCTCACAGGGTTCCAGTCACAGGCTTGGCGAGAGCGTTTCTATGTGGAGTTTGCATGTTCTCCCTGTGATTGCATGGGTTTTCTCCAGGTATTCCGGTTTTCCTCCCACAGTCCAAGGACAAGCACATTAGGCTAATTGGCTGTTCCAAATTGCCCCTAGGTGTGAGTGTGAATGGTTCTGTGTGTGTTGGCCCTGCGATGGATCACCTTCATCTATAGTTAGCTGAGATATGCCTTGACCTCTCCACGACCCTAGTGGGATTGTTCGGAGCACTTCAGAGCTTACCTGCCCTGTCTGTCCTGGTTAAAATGCATAAAAAAATAATCTATAAAAATCTTTGTTTACTTTGGCTGTCTTTATGTTTCCATGTAGAATATACTAAAACTCTGAAATTAGATTAAAGAGACACAGTGTGCACAGTTTGTCATGATTTAAAAAATGAAAACAAACAAAAAACATTGAAATCTCATTTTATTTTTATTTTTTTGCTCATATTCCGGTATAGTACATACTACAACAATCATTCACATCATAATTCATTGGGATTATTCAGTTCAGTGACTTCCACAGGGCGAATACTTAATTTTATTATCTTTAATATTTTTGGAAGAACACTTCTACAAACAAGAAATGAATACCATGGACATGTCATTTGTGGACACAATATGGGCATTTATTCTTGCTCTGTAAGTGGAAATAGATCCCCCCAAAAAAATCACCTTTATTTTACTGTCTAGCTCAAATCGATTTGTACATTCCCATTAACACTACGTGAGCTGCCAAAACAGCCCTAACTCAACACAACAGGAACTTCACAAGACCTCAGAAGGTGTGCTGTGGTATTTGGCACTAAGACTTTAGCAGCACATCCCACAGATTCTCGAGCGGAATGAGACCTGCAGAATTCATTCATTCATTCATTTTCTGAACCGCTTAATCCTAATTAGGGTCGCAGGGTGGCTGGCGCTCATTTCAGCTGGGGTGAGGGCAGGGTACACCCTGGACAGCTCACCAGGCCATCGCAGGGCAGATCTGCAGAATTAGGTGCCCAAATCGACACCTTCAAGTCTTTATCAGCTTTTACAGTGAGACAGGCTGCATTATCCAGTAGGTGGTGTGTGTTAACGTAACATTCACGTGAATCCAAGGTTTTGCAGTATGACGTCTCACTGTGTCTGCTGTCCTGCCTTCTTCTCGTAATGTATTCCAGTCTCATCTTTTTTCCAGGCGCATGGATGCACACCTGGAATGATGGAAAAATGGTCCCGGTACTTCCTTGAACCATTTGAATTCCAGGAAAACCCACAAGCTGTTCTGACCCAGTGTTCTAGCTGTCACAATGTGTTTCAAGAGCTGACTGGCCATGTTTCCTAATGTATCCCCTTCCACAATATGTGGCATTATAAAAAAGATGAATGTTATTTACTGTACCATGGTGTGTTACGGCTGAACAGTGTGTGTGTGTGTGTGTGTGTGTATGGCAGAGACAGAAAGAGCATCCATCCATTCATCAATTTGCAGAACTGCTTAAGGTCGCGAGGATGCTAGACTCAAGGTAGGAACACCCTTGACAGCTCGCCAGTCCAATGCAGGGCGATGTTTGGTTATGTACAATTATATATGTACAAACATGGTGGTGTAGGAAGAAGGTCCTGGGTTCATGTTTGGCTTGGTCGTTTCTGTGTGTAGTTTGCATGTTTTCCTTGTGCTTATATATGAGTTCCATCTGGGCATTCTGGTTTCCTCCCACACTCCAAAGACATACACATTATGCTAATCACATGGGTTTCCTCCAGATTAGCAAATTCACCTCACGTTCGGCTTGGTCGTATCTGTGTGGAGTTTGCATGTTTTCCCCATGCTTGTGTGGGTTTCCTCTGGGTATTTTCGTTTCCACACGCACATTAGGCTAATTGGCTTTTCCAAATTACCCCTAGGCGTGTGTGTGTGTGTGTGTGTGTGTGTGTGTGCAACCCTAATAGGATGAAGATATATATATATATATATATATACACACACACTGTAGTATATACACACTGTATATTCATACTGTTATGGCTGATTGGTGTATTTTTGAACAAATCATACATGGCAAATGTATGTAAGATATTTATTTGAAAGTTTTATTTTATTCTATTTTATTTATTTATTTACCTCCTCATGCTTATATATATGGGTTCCGTCCGGTTACTCTGGTTTCCTCCCCCATTCCAAAGACATGCACATTAGGCTAATTGCACGGCTCTTTGTGAAGTCACAGGTGTCACGAAGAGCGCCACAATTTTCGCTCAGCCCTTTGTGAACCATCTCACCGTCTGTGATGAGTTTCAAGGTACAAGACCAGGCCATTTATTTCGGCAAGAGTGAGACATCCCCACACCACCCCTGGAACAGTGAGTTATTCCTTAGGACTTGCTTTGTGTTGATTAGTTTTGGTAGAAAAGTCCAGTAGTGTATCTAAAGCTTATTTAAATATTACTGAAGTCAAATAAATGCTATGAGAAGAAATAATATTAGCAAAGTAGTGATTAGATAACCAGATAGTAAGAATGGCTGTCATTAAATAATTGCTTTTCATTTTTCAGTGTTTTATTATTTCTAATAATAATAACAATAATAATAATAATAACAGTTAATTTTTAAAAATAATTTTATTAGTATTCAGCTGGTGTTCATGGAGTTTGCATGTTTTCCTCATGCTTGCTCGGGTTTCCTCCAACAGTCTAAAAACATCCACAGTAATTTCTAAGACGCTTAATCCTAATTAGGGTCGTAGGGAGGCGGGCACCCATCTCACTTTCGGCGAGGGCGGGGTACACCCTGAACAGCTCGCCAGGCCATTGCAGGGCCAACGCAAAAAAAGTGGGTGGGGAAGTGGTTAAATTAAGCTGAACTTTCATGTGATGCAATTTGAATGATTACCAGTCAGAGCTTGGAGATACCAAACACTGAGCCGACAGTGTATAAAAATAACATTTTCTGCTGGCATTGTTGTATTGATGTAAATATGTCTATATTGTATATAGTTGTATGTATATAGTTTTTAAGATGAATGAGTTTAAAATTACGGAATAACATATGTAAGGATTATTGTACACATTAACTGGTCCAATCATAATAAAGTATTCACATGAGCTCAGTCTCACTCACTCACTCGCCGAGTCACTTAAACCTACTAGGGTCACAGGGAGGAGCCGACACTGGGTGAACTGTTCAGGGTGATAACCAATGAGTGAATTTCCACAAATTTTAAACAAATGTGGGTCTTTGGCCAAAAAAAAGAACCGATTAAATTTTGGGCATGACTGGGATTTAGAATCCTTGAAGGATTTTCTAACATTGCATGATAGGGTGCAAAAATCACCCAGAATGTGCTGCAAGAAAAAAACAGCTAAAACACTATTGCAGAACAGGCCACCAGGGGGCACAGTAATTCTACATAATCTGCAATTATAACCCATGAAAAGAAGGGATTGCAGTACCTTGGTGGAGGTCTGCACACTCTGAGTGCATTTCTAGTTGTTTTTTCTTCTTTTGGCTGTTCGCATTATGGTTTGCCACAGCGTACCATCCTGAAAGGATTGAGTCTGCATGTTTGATTAGGAACAGGTTTTATGCCGGAAGGGCACTTCCTGATGCAACCCTTCATATTTACGCGGGCTTGGGACCAACATTAAGAGCATTGTGGGATTCCAATGCCTGCAGAAAATGGGGGGCGGCACCTCGGCCTCAGTGTTTGGTATCTCCAAGCTCTGACTGCTAATCATTCAAATTGCATCAAATGTAAGTTCAGCTTACTTTAACCACTTCCCCACCCACTTTTTTGTGTGGCCTGAGGAAATTTCCTCTCATCCCTCATTTTACTGAGGGAAAATAAATTTATATTATAAATTCATTGACTTTATTTATACGGTCGCTCGTCGTGTCGCTCAGGACGGCGGCACGGTGGTTGGCATGTCCGCTTCACAGCAAGAAGGTCCCAGATTCTGACATTTCTGTGTGGAGTTTGCATGTTCTCTCAGTGCTTGTGTGGGTTTCCTCGGGGTACTCTTGTTTTCTCCCGCAGTCCAAAGGCATTGGCCCGATTGGCTGTTCCAAATCATGCCTTACTTAATTGAACGGTCGCGTGGCGGCCCTGCGATGCTCTGGCGAGCCATTCACGGTGTACCCTGCCTTCGCTCGGTGTCGGCGGAGATAGGCTCCAGCCTCTACGCAACCCTGATAGTAGGGTTAAGCGGTTTGGCGAATGAGAATGGCTTGTCGCTAATCACTTCCTGTGTGGAAATAGTCAGCGTTAATTTTACGCTCCTACTACTTGCCAGCCCAAGACTCAGAAATTTAGTCAACAAGAGCTTAAACAACACATTTAGCACAGAGAACCTTTAATCAGAAGAGCGGTTTAGTTAAAAGTTTGGTTAAACTGAAGCCGTGCCCTCCTGAACACGATCAACTAGCTGTTGTGGCGCCACACAGCGCGAGGACGCCCTCGCGACCGCTTCAGCCACAGTGAGATATCGCGAGACTTCACGAGATTTACACCCTGCGCTCTGCTGCTGGAAAATGGTGAAGTTATGGCGAGACGAGACGAGGTAAGTTGACGAAGATTCGTGTGTGCCCATGAGCCTGGGACCGGCGTCGTTTATTTCGAACGACACGTAAGGACAGGGGCGAGGACACGGCGCTATCGTGTCCACACGGACCGCGTTAACACGGCTGCTTTTGGTGGCGAAAAGGTCTGGACATTGTACTGTATAAACCGCCATTTTTAATATGCGAACTGTCTGAGAGAGAGCGAGAGCGCGCGAGCGAACGAGCACGAGGGCAGTGCTTCAGGGGGCGCGCACGCTCTTCGTGCACACGCGCGCGGGGAGGGGACGCTCGGCAGCAGCCCAGTCTGATCATAGGAACCGGGTGGGTTCGTTTGATTTTTACATAACCGGTGACTGCACTGCGGGTGGTCAGGAGGGAGTACTGACTATACTGGCTGGCCGCACGCGAGGAGGTCAGAAGCACGTGCTCGTGGTGTCCATGAGTCATATATTCTCCTGGCATGTACTGCAAGAATATACTACTATTATATCCCTGAGCATAAACTGCATTTATTTATAATAGGAGAGACATGCACTCCTCTCCAGCCACTACCGGGTCACGTGATCCAGGGCTTATCATGCATTATGACCATACCAGTGTATATAATAACTGTATGTATGCTGCTATGTGGCCAGAAGTTTGTGCACATCATCTGACCTTCACACACCCTTGTGTGCTCCTTATGAGGTGTCCAAGCATCACATTGTGGGGGGAAAAAAACAACGGTAAAAGGCCACTCTGTGATGGCATCTTTTTGCTCTGTGACAACATCATTTCGTCCTCTTTTACGCTAATGTTTGTCATCACTTCCTTTTCCTGGAATGCACCGTAAGCCAAAGCCGAGACCTCTAGACCGAAGCGTAGCGATAATTCCCCTTTAGTACAGTCCGCGGTCGCCTTAAAAAAAACTAAAGAACGACTAATTTTTCTGTCCATCTCTAGTGCTTTTCATTAGCCTCTTTGCTTGGACCCCTGAAATCACCGCTTGCAGCTATATTTGAATCTGTGCTTTTGCTGTCAAAATAATTGTAGACACTAAAAGAACTAGGCTTGGACCCTGAACCACATTAAAATGTGCTGACTGGTTGATCTGTGATGTCACACAGCTGATCCAACGTACTGGATTCTGCCGGTTGGCAAAACAAAAGATTTGCTGTAGACACACTGACCTGTGATGTCACAAACTGCTGGTCCAGCGAGCTGGATTCTTCTGTTGGCAAAACAGGTTACTGTAGACTCACCAACCTGTGACATCACAAACATCTGTTCCAGTGAGCCAGAGACTTTTAGTATGCAAAAAGGAATCATTTTCGTGTTCACTTTAAGCGTGTGTTACAGAACGATTTTCTTTGCTTTTGTTTAACGCAATAAGATTAATAATAATTAAACAAACAAACAAAAAAAAAACCCAAATCTGTTAGCTGGACTGGCATTCAAAGGGATCTCAAGTGAAGAAACTTGAATGATCTGCAAACGTTTCCAAACACGTGTCATGACAGGTCTTGGCAGGTATGTGGGAAAAAACCACTCATATCTATTACCTGATTTATTTGACCATCAATTTGACGTTTTCCCTTCGTCTGTTTTTGTTGGTGTGTATCCAAGTTGGAGCCTGTCAATATGTGAATTTAACCTGTAGAGATTTCAACTAGTATATTTTTCCTAATTCAGTTAAAAAAAAAGTTTTATTGCTTGCTAGCTCAGGTTTGGATGGAAATAATTCTGCCTCAATAAATATTACATATTTATTTATATAATACATCTTACATAATTATAAATTCTAATGTATAGATTTAAGCCCTGCCTAAAGACGGGCCCCCCGATAGAAATCTCTGTTGATAGGTGTCCGAGGCTGGTGTTAGAAGAGTAGCACGGTGGGGCAGTGGTCAGCACATCCGCCACACAGCAAGAAGGTCCCAGGTTTGATTCCTGGGCTCGGGGCCTTTCTGTGGGGGGTTTGCATGCTCTTCTCTGTGCCTGCATGGGTTTCCGCCAGGTACACTGGTTTCCTCCTACAGTCCAAAACATGCCATAGGCTAATTGGCTGTTTCAGATCACCCCTAGGTGTGAGTGTGAATGAGAATGGTTGTGCGTGTGTTACCCTGCAATGGTCTGGCGAGCTGTTCAAGGTCTATCCCTCCCTCGCACAGAATCAGCTGAGATGGGTGATGTTCTCCTCCCGACCCTAATTAGGTTTAAGCGACTTAGAAAATGAATTAACCTGTCACAAGCTGATTTGTATCATCTGTCTTGTTAGTTTAATTGTCTGTTTAACAAGTTCATGTTCCGAGCTCCCATTCATGTTTGGTGTTGTTTTGCTTGGTGGAAGTTTGTCTGCTTACCTGAGTGATATCGTTATCAATAATAAATCTGTTTTTTAGTTTAGTGGGTGAGTCATACATATTTCACACCCATGCATGTGTCACAGAATAATATTTTAAAACGGCGTTTTCATGCAGACACAGGTCAGTCGGTGGCATGCTTCAGTGTAATCTGAATACCGTCTGCTTTGAAGTGTCCACTGCAGACCACATCCCAAACGTTCGGGCTCTAGCCCTCGAGCCGACTCATGAGAAATGCCCATCGCTTTCTCCACTCAGAATCTCTCAGAAACTTTAAGAACTAGTAAAACTAAAAAAATTTGGAAACTGATACATTTAACCAAATTACAGGTTACAAATTTCAACCCATATTATAAATAAATAGTGTGAAGCATATAAAACATTTACATTGTTATAAATAATACTGTATATGATCACTGATCCCAAGGTCACCCACTATCCATGGGTTGTCACTGCTGTCCCCCCAGTGCAGCTAACTGGGTTATCAAAGGCCGGCCATGTCTCTCACTGTCTGTGGTGAGAGGCATTTAAAAGAACCACTTCTGACTTTCAAAAAGAGTAGGCTGCATAGCCGTCAGCGTGTTTCTGCCCTGCGATTGTCTGGCGAGCTGTCCAGGGTGTACTCTGCCCTCGCCCAAAGTTGGCTGAGATGGGCACCAGCCTCCCCGCGACCCTAATTAGGATTAAGTGGTTCAGAAAATGAATGAATGAAAGGTACCCAAGCAAGATTTGGTCCCATAATAACCGAATAACTGAAAGAAGTTTGTGAATTTTAGTGAGACCAGCTCATCACAGCACATTTACAGAAGAAACACTGATGTTAATTATTTAAAAGCTGTCTTGTATATGGATTGAAACAAATCTAAAATTTGGAATTTTGGCATCTGGAATTTAATTGTTATTCCCAAGAAACAGGCTGATTTGTTTTTATAAATTGCCAGATGGGATGAAAAACTCGAGTGGATGGATTCTGTAGAAGGAAGGCCTATGGAATGTTAACCATGTTAGCGTACAAGGTGATTATGATTGTTGAACTTGGTAAATGATTAAATGATGATAATTGTGAAACACAGTGATACGAGGGATTAAGAATAACTGCGGGGTTGCTTAAACGGGATCAGGGTGACGTGCTAGCAACCCTCTCTCCAGATGAGACCCCGACGATGGCCTCAACTTAGCGCAAAGCTACAGAGCACGGAAGAAACGTCATGTCTGAACGAAGGCTTTTCGATGAGCATCAGAGAAGAGTAGGAAAATATGGTCCAAGGTCGCCAACCTAACATCAACATATTTAGAAAACCTGGAGTAAACAATTTCTGAGCCAATGTCCAGTAGGCCAGGAATTAATGGCGGCAATCGTGAGACAGAACCGAGCAGGGTATAAAAGCTCTTGCTCTGGAGGGGTCACTCATCCGAAGATCACACTTGTTGTGCTGAACTGCTGAACGCTTCTGACTGAATAAAACTGTTCCTGATTCTGTACCCATGGTCACTCTTGGTGAATTGAACTGTGCCGGCGACGACAGTGTCCGATAGACCTTTCACACCGGCTTGCCGTTGTTTCAGACGGTTGGCTCTGAACGTCCCACTTCTCCGTCATTACTGACTGGAATTGCACAAAACTTTGCAGGCCTGCACTGGATGACCCGGTGAACAATTCACGTGGTTTATTGATTTTCGCACCGGAGACGGAATTACTGGCATTACCAGCAATGTAGTCGGATCCAGATGGGTCACGGATATACCTCTGGTGTGTAGGTCAGCTGAGTTTGTTTATGATGAACAGTGCTTTGGATACATGTGTGCACTACTTTGTGTGTGTGTGTGTGTGTGTGTGCGCTATTGGTTTATTTGTTGGGACCAAATGATTGGAATGTGAATAAGTGAAATGTTTCCCTTTGGTTACTGAGATGGAGGTGAAGGTTTATACCTAACATAGTATATATTAATTATTATCAGAGTTAGATCCTCAGGACTGCAGGTCTCTCTCTCTCTCTCTCTCTCTCTCTGTGTCTCTCTCACTCTCTCACTGTGTGTGTGATTGCTCAGGCCTGTGTGCGGAATGATTCAGCGAGATATTCTTGTTTCTCACTCGAATCGACCAGCAGAGCGGCGAGAGCGCGCATGTCGGAAGCCCGGTCCACGAGCATCTTCTTTCCGGCGAGTTTCCCCGCAAATAAGCCGCGAGATCCTCATCCACACACGCAGCCTTCACCCGCCGAGTATGTACAGCCAACGCAACGTCCACCGTTTTTGACACTCGCTACCGAGGGACGTACGAGCGTGTTTTGGGACAAATGTTTTCTGATGGTCGCAGGCTTCGGTAGGCCTCCGCGTAAAGCCGGCCGCTCGAGTTACGCCGCGAGCGCGTGTCGGTGACACGGAAACGGCTTTTGTCTCGAACGAACTGTCGGTGTCTGATCACGAGTCGCTTTTCTACCACAGTACTCGGAACACGTTTGGGTTTTTAAACGATTTTGTTAATGATGATGCTGGGGGTGGGGTGTGTGCATGTTTACGCGGGATCCTGAAGAAATTTTGTGGTTGTGTTGACATCCTAGATATCAATTTTCGGTTGCACTTTTGGCTCGCTTGCTAGCATGCTAAGCTAACTGTTTCAAATCGCTAGCTTGCTAGCTATGTTCGTTCGCTTGTTCTGCGTATGTCTACGTTAAGCATAATTATCGAGTCTGTGTTTTTATCTGTTGTTGTTCTTTCATACGATTTGGGTTTTTTCTTGTTTGTTTGTTACTGGGTGTGTTTTAAGTCCGTGTGCGTTTAAGCTAAACCTATCCACTGCTAAATGACATCGTATTCTGTAGCATCGAGTGCTAGGTGTTGCCATTGAAATTCCACTCTGAGTACGCGGCTTGTGTACGTGTGTTCTGCTCTCTCAGTAATTTCGTGTTGTGTCTCACACAAACACCTAACGAGATTGTTGTAGCGAGTTGGTGAACTTTAATGTCGAACGCCGAGGCGACAACGCTAAGCTAGTTAAGCTAGCAGCGCACGTCAGTGCATTTTTTTGCTGTTGCAGTGCAGTTACGTTAGCTGCAGTGGCGTGAACAGCTAGCATAATAGACATTGTGTTGATCTTAAGATTGACTAAAAGAGTTCCTTTCAGTCTAGTCCAGTCACTTCTGTTAGTCGTACATTGACAATGTTAACTCAATTTTGTATTGTTCATGTAAACATTGCAGTAATATTTAGAGTATTTGGTAATTTATAGTGGTTTACCCTGTGTCCGGTGGTCGACGACGAATTAGTTGTATCCAAACGCCAGTCGGATTAGACGGGTTAAATATAAATAAAATAAATCAAATGTAGTCATTTAACTCCTAAATGCTGCATGATGTTAAACGTTTGTCTAAATTTACCGGTAAAAAGAAGCCACCATGTGCAGGCGTGTTTGTTGCCCGAATACCGGTGCAAAGATGGAGGATCTTTATGGACACAAATGCTCATTATTTTGTACAGCAGATAATGATTACAAAAAAAGCTTAATTTTTATTTCATGAAGTGCACATAATTGGGCAAGATGGTTAAAAAATGTAATTTAAAAAATCATATTTGAATGTATTGAACATAATTTTGATAATTTTTTTAATTAGGTGCAATTATTTTACTTATTCATCTTTCGTAATTAATTCATGATTTGTGTTTATCTATTTTCATTTAACATTTTAAATTTAATTCCACCAAGAAAAAAAATGCTGCATGTTTCTTGGTCATTAGGCTTGAGACCATGTATGCTCTTTTTTTTTTCTAATAATTATTTTTTTAACTGACACCGGTCAGTAAATATTGCTGAAGGAGTTAGTGCTGTGCACAACGTTTTATGAATTTACATTGTTGGGGACGGACGTTGGATGTAGACCTGTGATACTCATCAGGGGGTCAGTGGAGGAAAAATAGTGGAACATATTTAGTATACTTAATTTTTTTAAGTTGGGTTTGCAGGTCATTTCAGTGTTTGACTGTTCCATTACTTTTGAAATCGTTCATAGTCAGGAAAAACAAGTATCAATAAAGAATCAATAGTATCAATAAGGTCAACTTGGGCTTAAAGTGCTTGATGGAAAAAATAAAAAGCGCCATACTTTGATCAAACAACCAGAAAGAATAATATTGTAAAGATTCAAAATAATAAGCCTTAAGATTTAGAAAATGTTTGTTATACTGTCTCTGCAAACTGATGGCGGTAACTGAAATTTATTTTACCACTAAACTGCAAAAACGTTCAAGAACCATCGATGTGGAGTGTCTTGTGTTGTATCGTCATGGCGTAAAAGCAACACGACTAATTTGAGCCCCTTTCATGTGACTCTGAAGTGTTGTGAAACGAAACTGAAACCTGGTGTTGACGCTTAAACCAGAGTAGTGGGTGCACCCTTAATGAACGCACAATGTGAGGACAGATTTTTGTTCATGTAATGATAAATTGTCATATTACCACAGTGTCCTGTAAAAGGGTAATCATTCCATTAGAAGCGTTTGGATTGGTGTAAATTTTGTAATGATCCTTTAAAATTGGAAAATGTTCCCTGGCTTTCTTTCTTTTCTTTTCTTTTTTTCTTTTCGTTTCATTATTGGCAGCTTGTAAGGAAACCCATCCAACCTTAAAATATCCTGTGTTGTAGAAACTCCTTCGACTGTTGTAGTGATATGATGCTCTGTATGGCCAAAAATATATGGACACCTGACCGCCACACCAGTATGTCACTGTTAAACATCTTATTCAAGATTTGCTTTTATAATATCCTCGACTTCACTGGGAGGCTTCCAGTAGCTCTGTACTGGAGTGTTATTGTGGAACTTTGTCATTTTAGCTTCAAGATCATTACTGAGTTCAGTGCTGGGGTGTTATCAGCGTTCCAGGTCATCCCATAAGGTGTTTCGAGGGTTGAGGTCAGGGCTCTATGCGGGACACTCGAGTTCTTTCGCTCCTGTCTTGGCAAGGCTTGTCTTCATGGTGTTCGTTTTATGGACAGGTGCATTATTATACTGGGAAAGGTTCGGGTCACTTAGTTCCAGTGACAGGAAACTTTAATCCTCCATCATACAGAGAGATATTCTCTCTCTCTCTCTTCCTCTTTCTCGTATCCTCATTCCCTGTTAAGTGTTGCCTCCCTATCATATACGACAACCACCACCTATGGGGGTGCACATACCCCCTCCGTGACATGCGATGCTGCCACTTGTCTCTTTACGAACTGCTGCGCATGTGTATTTGGAGGTGGCCTAACACTCGGAGGGAAAGCGTTTTTTGTCCCAATGAGCTCACAGATACCCATGGCTAGGCTGATGACTGTGAGTGACAGCACCCTCTCATGAGAGCTCAGCCAATTAGCTCCCAAGGACTCCTGGTCATGGATGGCTACGTCATCAAGCTGGATTTGAACTTGTTGATTCACCAGTCTGGAGCCCGTATCTCTACTGTCGTGTACTTCACAGTTAGGCGTCAGGTGTCCACAAACTTTTGGCTGTGGTGTATTTATTATAATTTTTTTTTTTTTTCAAACATTGGTTTTAAGTTGTGTTTATGTCGAGTTATTTGTTTTTGTGTGCAGGATTGTCAAGGATTTTTAAACACATGATCACTATCCAAAACTTTTATTTATATATATACACACACACACACACATATATATGTGTGTGTGTGCGTGCGTGCGTGTGTGTGTATAAATAAATGAATAAACAATAATAATAATAAATATGTATGTATATATAATTATTATTATTATTTTTTTTTAAGCTCCCGCCTACTGGGCGATATTGGAATGGGGTCTGTCTGTCCGTATTTCTGTCACATTTTAGTTTTCAGACATTTACTTGCTGTGCGCTGAAGCTGGGGCTTTCAAACTTGGTATCCTGGCTCAATACTATGAGTGCTAGGATGAGTTTGTGTGTGAGTGACCTTGACCTACTTTTTAAGGTCATCGAGGCAAAACTGAATGTTAGGTTTCCGGACATTTACTTGCCGCACGCTGAAGCTGGGGCTTTCAGACTTGCTATGCTTATATACTATATTGGCATATTATGAAATGGTCCTTCAGGCGGGTGCGTCTGTGCCCCGTGGTCTATTTTTTTTATTCTTGTTTTTTTATGTTGCCTGCTTTATTCGCATTCGTCATTTAAAAAAAAGAAATGCAGTGCTATGTTTGCCTGGGTTGCCTTTGATACCCCAGTTTGGAGGAATCAGACCAGGATGGTAGAAATGGGATCATCTTTTGAAATCCAACTCTTTGCTCGCTCTTACTGTCAGTATTTTGCACAAAATATAGAAAGCTAATTTCCTCTAAACAGTATACCACATTTCATCTTAACCTTTTGTATCCTTTCCTATTGCAGATAATCCAAGCAATGTAAACACAACGGCAGTGAAAAGATGCAATAAATTAGGTGTTAAAATGCAGTATAGATCTTTGAGCCCAAGATATTTTCTAGTGACGGAGAGAGAGAGAGAGAGCGCGGTGTGCTTTCTGATTTTCTGAATAGCATTCATTTACATTTGGGCGAGTGCTGTTATCCAGCGTGACTTGCTTGAGCTTACTCTGACATCACTCTCGCATCATGAGCAAGCAGATTTGCTCCGGCCCTTGGAGAGCAGATTTACAGATTCACAGCTGAATGTTTGGGATTTGACTGTTTGTGTTTGGAGAAGGATTTTTTTTCTCCTAATCCAATAAATAAATAAATAAATAAAAATAATACAGTGTCACAGCAGTATCTTATTCCTACTGTGTCTTTCGTTATAGGTATTAAATCTGAAAGATGCTGTTAAGTTGGAATTGCCAAAATAATTGCCGTAAGTAACTCCTTCTTCTGTTGTACATGATCATATACATGTAAGTGCAAGATGCTTGTGTATGATTCACAATAAGTAGTTTTCAAGTATGCACTTTGCTGTACTTTGTTTTTTTTATGCACTTGAGTATTAACCCAGATGTAAATTGTTTGCTGCAGGAACAGTGTGTGGAAACTAATAACCATGAAGGTCGACAGAAGCAAATTGAAGAAAACCCCCACCGAAGCGGTCAGTACGCTTAAATATTCAGATCCTTTAGTCCTGAGTGACGTCCATCTTAGGGCTGCTCTTCTGGACAAAAATAGCATATTGTGATAAGACTAGCAATTTAAGGTCATAGTTTAAGATGGACTCGTGTGGAATCGAACCCCACACACACACACTTGCATGCACACACCCCTCGTTACACTATTCGCTCTTATTTTTCCATAAATACTGATAAACTTGTCTAGAACCCTTGAGCGATGTCACATAGCGCTTAAAGAATGCTAGTAATGCCTAAAAAAAATCTGTGCAATCTTGCCTGCATATCACAGGCCTCCTAGGTTATTATTCTGATTGGTGGGGGATTAATGTACACCGTACCTACCGTACAGCTCCACGATGTAGGCCTAAAGGTTGCTTTCCCTTGTGTTTAACAAACGCCGTGTCTGTCTCTGCCACCTCAGCCTGCCGACTGCAGAGCGCTCATAGAGAAGCTGAAGGGATGCAGTGACGAGCAGCTGCTCTTGGAGTTGCATCACATCAAAACATGGAACATCGGAAAGGTGAACGCCGAAACCAGTGCTCATGTGTGTGACACGTGCGCCGTGATTATCATGTCCTTAGACTTGTTTCTGCTTTGCTGCAGTGTGAGCTCTACCACTGGGTAGACCTGTTGGACCGTTTCGACGGGATCCTGTGCGATGCAGGCCAAACAGTGGAGAACATGTCCTGGATGCTGGTATGTGACCGACCAGATAACGGACAGCTCAAAGCCTTGCTGCTGGCGGTGCTCAACTACACGGCCCTGCTGATAGAGTACAGCTTTTCCCGCCACCTCTACAGCTCTATAGAGGTACATGTATTATCGGTGCATCCCAGAGGATTGTCATGTCTCGGTGTAATCAGTTAATATAATGCTTTTTCTTCTGTTTGCAGCACTTGACGACACTTCTAGCATCATGCGACATGCACGTGGTGCTGTCTGTGCTCAACCTCTTGTACGTGTTCAGCAAGCGCTCCAACTACATCACTAGGTTAGGCTCGGATAAGAGGAGCCCTCTGCTCGCTCGCCTGCAGCACTTGGCTGAGGTAGGATCATGACAGGCTCTGTAGAACACTGTTTAAAATACCTCTGGTGTTTACGTTTCACACAGTTGACATGTATGGAGGTATTCTACATGCTCGGGTTTTAGTTCACTGGTTTATCATGGCTGAAGTTTGTTTTTCTTTTTCCTTGAAATGCCTTCTGAGCATGATTTACCCGATCTCTTCACAGAGCTGGGGCGGGAAGGAGAATGGCTTCGGCCTGGCTGAGTGCTGTAGAGATCTGCCCATGACGGTAAGCCATGATTGCACTGGAACGAATGTTTTTACTGCTCTAAGCATATAAATATTCTGATTAAAAATGGGATTGTATGGACGGTAGTATCGGGAATAGATGGAAGATTCTAGCTAACCTATTGGCTCACAGGTCACTCACTCAGTTGCCGAACAGCTGGATCCTCCATCTCACCTGACTCCGGGTAAAGCTGGGGGTATGCCCTGAACTGTTCGCTAGACCATCACAGGGCCTTCACACTCACAGTCAGGGGTAATTTGGAACAGCCAGTTAGCCTAATGTGTATGCCTTTGGATTGTGGGAGGAAACAGGAGTACCCAGAGGAAACCCACGCAAACACAGGGAGAACATGCAAACTCCATACTCTATCCGGGACTCAAACTCAGGTCCTTCTTGCTGTGAGGCAGACATGCTAACCACTACGCCACCATACCACCTGCTAGCATGTCCAACCATATAAATATTTAGAGAAAATGCACCTGTTGGAGTGGCGTGCACCTTCTCCATCACCAAGACACGACTGCATGCTTATAACATGTTAAGTTTTCATGTGTTTTAAGTCCTCTGCGAAATTTAAACCCTTCTCCCTTATGGCAGAATCACGCTTACCCTTCAGTGACCATATCTGATGCCTGTGTGCATTTCCCCAGTGACTGAGTTTTGATGGATGCTATTTAGACTGTAAATATTGAATCCTTGTGACTTTTTCTTACCTGGACTGGCCATTATGTCAGAGGAACTCCAAACATGAAGGCAGTACATAATTATACATTCAACTTCAGAGGATTTTGTATAGTTTTTTTTAAATTTGTAATATACTTAAAAATATCTATCTGCTCTTTCCCCTGACTTTATTCGTAGATAGAGTATATTTGGTTGCTGTTGGTCAGCTGGAAGGTGGATATACCCCCTTGCCATAGACATGTATCAGAAATTGGTAGTGGATGTAAATTTAAGTTGTGAGGTTATGAGTGATGGGCAGGAGATTTCTCCTTAGTTGGCGTGAGGTGGCATCTACAGATGCGCATGAGGCTATCAACCAAGGTGTCAGTAATCATCTCCTTTTCTGTTGTATCGTAGTTTCACTTGTCTGCACTCACCACACTGATACCTGTGAATATCTTATCCCTCAAAACATGCAGGGAGGTTTAAGTGAAGAAATAAGTCAGGAAGAGTTCAGTACGAATACAGGCTGGATTTGGGTCTCGTGATTGGCTAATTGGTCCCTAGTCTTGCTGTTGATATGTTTTTTATGTTTCTTTGAAAAATGGAATGTTGTATGTTAGCGCTCTGTACGGGCGGTACGGTATACACTCAAGGTTTCCCGTACAATAATTTGAACACACATGCTCAGGTTCGAATGAAAGCTTACACTGTTGTTCTCCAGAACCCTATTTGAAATGAGGTCAGTGGTTGGGGTCACTATGACGTTTTATGCATTTTCATTGAATATTTTGTTTCCGAACAATAGTACTGTAATAATACAGTACTGTTTGTCAGACGGGCGTGTCTTGCTCCCTCTGGGGTCGTTTTCTTTGCCTCATGATATTCTTATGTCTGTAGAAATATCCGCCCAGTGCCACCACTCTGCACTTTGAGTTCTACACTGAGCCCAGCTCCGAGGTCAAAGTAGAGAAAAAGGTATGAAATATATCTCCATATTTTTATCATTCAGTTCTTATTTTTCTTTAAATGCCACTAAGCAGATTTTCTTTATTGCCGTTCTCCATCTCAAATGCACAATATACAAATATTTCTTTTCTTTCTTTCTTTTTTTTTTTTGAACGTCTCTGTTTTTACAGTCTAGCAGCAACACTCTACACTACATCCACATCGAACAACTTGATAAGGTGAGCTCCCACTCATAGTGCCAGAAGCCTTAACTCCCTTTTCAATCCCACTCAGTGTTAATCTTCTCTCTCTGGTGCTTAGATCTCAGAAAGCCCGTCTGAGATCATGGAGTCACTGACAGTCATGTACAACATACCTAAAGACAAGCAGACCCTGCTGTTCACACACATCCGCCTGGCACACGGCTTCTCCAACCACAAGAAGCGACTGCAGGCTGTCCAGGCCAGACTGCATGCCATCTCCATACTAGGTGAGTGCCCCGGCTCTCGGGCTCTTCCGAACGTAAGGGTGGCATTTATTTTCATGAAAGTGTGCCAGGCTCCTGTGCCACACATGTCCTGACAGGGTGGTTTTGTGTTGGTATTTTTGTAGTGTACTCCAACGCCCTCCAGGAATCAGCCAACAGTATACTCTACAACGGGCTGATCGAGGAGCTAGTGGACGTTCTCCAGATCACAGACAAACAGCTGGTGGTAAGACGCAACTCCATTCCTCACTCGCTGTCACACAGTGAGCCAGCGGTCGCATTATCACTGTATAATCCCCAAAGAGTTGTTATTAAATACGCGTAACCTGAGCATGTGCTGGCAACCTAACCAGGTGACCTGAGAGTTAGTATGTGATAAAGAGAAGGAAAGAGTGTGTGAATTCTGTTATGGTTATGTTGATGTTTAATGAGCTCTAAAAGTCAGAGGAATGGGATTTCAACAACCCAACCCACTCCCCTCACCCCCCTTTTAAATTTTTTTTTTATTAATTTTAAAAGTGGACAGATGATAAAATATTTAACATTTTGGACCATTGGAAGATTTTTTTTTGTTGTTGCTCAGGTGATCGTGTACTAGTGAGTGCGATGCTCAGATTTCCGAGACGCTCTGCTTCAGTGTATGCCGGTGTTGGAGTGTGCGTGAGTCCAGCTTAGGATGTAGTAAGGGGCTTTAGTGTCTTGCTGACATTTATATTTGTCATCTGTGTGTTATCTTTTAGATCGATGCTCAAGCTTGTAACACCAACGAAAAAAAAAAACAATTATGTGCAGTCTGAGGGTCCTGTATTAATGTGATGTGTGTAAAATATGTACGAAGGGGTTCTTGATGTGCTATGCAGCTTGTTTTGGCTCAAAGAAATTTTTAATTTCCAAACGTATGATTGCAAAGTAGCATGCGTTATTGCAAAATAATGATTCAACTGAAATGTGTTTTATGATCTGTGTTTTTCAATGTTTTCTGTAATAAATTGAAATCTTGTGTTTTTGTTTCTAATCAGAGAACTGGCTGCTTTGAGGAAATCTTTCCTTGGATGATTTTCTTTGTGGTTTCTTTGTGTTCAAGTGTTTGGTATAAGGTTTAGGAAGTGCCGAACACACTGTACACTTTTTTTTTTCTTCTTCTTCTTGTCAGTCGTGCTCATTAGAAGACTAGGTGCTTGTCTAGAAGACCCTGCTTGTCTTTATCCAGCTTCTTTTCTTTTTTCGGCTGCTCATTAGTTTCTTTTCCAGTTGTTCGAAGAGAAACATCACCGCCTACAAAAGTAGATTTGTAGAGAAGAGACTATCAAAGCGACAGATCTCTCGGCTGTTTTTCTCACATCGGGATAGTGTTTCTTGGCTGTGGTTTCGGTGTGTCGTTGGAGAGATGATGATGGTTTCCATTGTGTTTCTGTCCCTTGCATTGATGAGCTGTTATGTTTGAGTACATATGGTTTTTGTTGGCATTTGCGTTTGAAGTCTTTAAACAAAACAAGTCTCTAATTATGTGAATACCACACCCTTTAGAATTTAGAAAAAAATTCTGATGGATAAAGCAAGTGATTTCAACGTGTGTGTGAGAATCGCACCTTCACCATGATTGGTGAGTCTCACTCGTCATGGTTAGTCTCACTCGTCAATGGTGTTTTTGGTAATATGCTTAAGTGAGACAGGCTTATCTACGTTAGCTGGTTTTTTTTTTACCTGCAGAGTTTCACATGTTCTCCACGACTGTGTGGATTAGTTGTGATGAATATTCCAGCAGGTTATCTGGTGACCTGAAATTAGCATTTTTTGTGAATGAGTATGCACACTGAGTTGTCATTTAGAAGGCTTTCCATCTTCGAGGTGGGGCCGATGGTTAGGGTGCTGGACTCATGATTTGAGAGGTTGTGGGTTCAGATCCACTTGTCTTAACAACAAGTGTGCCTCTGTCTACGCAGACGTATTAATGGGTACAGGGAAAATGACTGGGAAGGTAACCTGCGATGGATTAGTGTCCCATCCAGGAGGAGTTGAACTGGTTTTATGCTACAGAAACTGAGATGCGCTCCGGCCCTGATGAGCCAGTAGGCTCGGGTGTAAAAATCTCAACAGACTTTACCTTCTACCATCTTCATACCCAGTGTTTCTATATCAGAGGGCTACACTGCTCTTTTCTAACTAATGTATATTACTGAAGATGATTAATAATTGTCAAGTGGGAGTCCATGCCAGCTTGAAAAAATCTTGTGTACGCTCCCAGCCAAGTGTTCACCTGATGTTATGTGAAACTCACAGATAACCTCAGTAAAGTTTTGATGAATGTGTATGTGTGCTCTTTGACAGGACATAAAGGCTGCCTCATTGCGAACTTTGACGTCTATTGTCCACTTGGAGCGAACTCCTAAACTGTCAAATATCATTGACTGCACCGGCACAGCTTCCTACCACGGCTTCTTACCAGTGCTGGTCCGCAACTGTATACAAGCCATGATCGGTAAGGAAGAACTCGGCCAGTTTTCACGATATTTCTCATAAATCTTGCTCCCTCTTCAATTGTCCTTTTCTATGTCAGACCCGCTGATGGAGCCGTACCCGCACCAGTTTGCTACAGCTCTCTTTTCCTTCCTGTACCACTTGGCCAGTTATGATGCTGGTGGAGAGGCCTTGGTCTCTTGTGGCATGATGGAGGCTTTGTTGAAGGTTAGTGTCGTCGTCGTCCCCCCGTCTTTTATCCTTCACTCTCAGACTTATTTAATTGATTGTATCATGCCAGCAGCACTCTTGAAAGCAGTATCTCTTTTTTGTTGTTGTTCTAGGTGATCAAGTTCCTCGGGGACGAGCAGGACCAGATCACGTTTGTGACACGGGCGGTGCGTGTTGTGGACCTCATCTCCAATCTGGACATGCCTGGCTTCCAATCCCACAGCGGCCTTTCTATCTTCATCTGCAGACTGGAGGTATTCTTAGACCCTTGATTTAATGTCAATGTCAATCATGGAAACCCCAGGCCAGGCACAGTTTGCTTGTTTTTTGGTTGTGACGGTCACGTTTCACTGTTTAAAAAATTTGTGTTTCAAGCTGCATTATGTTGACAATGGTAGCTCATTTTGTTTAGTATTGGGGCTCTCTAAGGGTTAAGTAGCTGAGTTTGACATTTAAATAAACCTCCTCGAGGTTGCCCCACACCATTCCCTTCCTTATTCACAAAGCTCTGCACCCTGGATTTATGGTGTCTATAAAATGACCAACAGGAGGCCCATCTTAACACACAAGCATTCTGTCAGTTTTCCAAACAAGCTTTTTTTTTTTCACCCGTTTTATGTCCTCTGAACCATTTGTTCTGTGCTCATGGTTTAAAGAGGTACAGCATGCTTAAATGTGTTCTTCGCGTCGACGCCGATGTGGAGTTGACTGCTTGGTGGTACTTTGTCGATACATTTTATGAAATAAAAAACGATGACGCCCTCTCATCAGAAGTGGGTGGCCCATTTTCCCCTGCCCTGGCCTTTAAACTATTATTTTTTTCTGGTGTTCCACATGTTCTCCAGGTTACCCTGGACAAATGATCAAACAGACTTTTACACCTTTTTAAAAGCTGGATAATCGGATTTAAGTGGTTAGGATGTAATCATCAGCTTTTAGATGCTTACAGTTGAACCTGTTTAATCTATTATGTGCACGTTTCTTAAAACCATTTATATAAATTATTGCTATCTCTTTAATTTATAAAAGTAAATGATTTATAATGTGGTAGCATCATAGCTCTTATAAAACAAATGTATTGCCCTGTTAAAGTAACATCCTCACATTTATTTTTTATATTTAAAATGCTATACTTTACATTTCTGAAAAACAAATGCAAACTGTGCACAACATAGAACATTTAAGCTTTAAATTATGATGAACCGACCTGTCGGTCATTTTGGCAGAAATGCTGTACTATGTTCACACTTGAACAGCGCAGGCACTTGGCTGTTTGTAAATGGGACATGCTTTTGGTCTCACGTGATTTTCTGTGTGTGCAGCATGAAGTGGACCTGTCCAGGAAAGAGTGCCCTTTTGTCATCAAGCCAAAGATCCAGAGGCCCAGTACAGCTGCTGAAACAGAGGACATGGACACCGATATGGACAGTCAGTTCCTGTTTGGGTTATTTATTTATTTATATCTATAAATTGAAATGCACTGCCTGTCTAATTTGATATCACTGTTATCATGATGCATGGAATATTAAATTCAGTCTGTTGATGTTGACAGATCAATGTCCTCTAATATCATGTTCGTAATCTAACACAGCTCTAAATGCGTCTGTTACCACAGTGTCTGAGGTTGCCATGGAGAGCAGCCCAGGACCCTCGACCTCTACAGGCTCCAAAACCGACTCTGACCCTCGTGCACAGAGCAGCTCAGTGAGCGCGCCCAGAGCAGGTGAAAGAACTCTTCACAGTCGGTGACTCACGAACAATGGCGAACAGCTGATTAAATAACTGGTTTTACCTTTACTGTGTCACAGGTGTGCAGTGCATCCCTCAGAGAGCGGCGCTGCTCAAATCCATGTTGAATTTCTTAAAGAAAGCCATTGCGGACCCGACATTTTCTGATGGCATACGCCATGGTAAGAGGTTTGCATGTAGATATTCTCATTTGACTTTGATGTGCCAAGTTTACAGGATATGAGTCATCATTGTTATATAAAGTGTGGTTAAAATAATCAGTTCTTAATTTGCTAAAGGTTTGTGGTTTAAGAGTGAAGTATCTAATTATCAGGCGGCTTACACTCTCGCCATTTTTAGCTCCCGCCCGCATAGTGGTCGTCAAGCTACAGAAATGGGGTCTGTCTGTTTGTCCATCAGTCACACTTTAGTTTCCAGACATTTACTTACCGCATGCTGAAGCTGGGGCTTTCAAACTTATGCTGGCTCACTACTATGAGTGCTTGGATGAGTTTGTGTGTGAGTGACCTTGACCTACTTTTCAAGGTCACAGAGGCAAAACTGCAAATTAGGTTTCCAGACATTTACTTGCCGCTGAAGCTGGGGCTTTCAGGCTTGCTATGTTTGCTTTACATTGGCATGTTATGAAATGGTCCTTCAGGCAGGGGCATCTGGACCCCATGGTCTAATTTTATTTATTTATTTTATTTGGGAGGGGCGGGGTTTCCCCCCCCAAGTGCTGGACAGAGTGATTTGTGTTCTGCTGGAAAAATACCTTCTCATTAGATACCATGTATGTAATGATGGCTGGTTTAGAGTTGTACTTGGAGCTTATGCAAGTGACGTACACCTATTATTCTTCTGCACTGCCCTTTCAGTGTCCTTCTGCCAAAATTCTATTCAGTGGTGTTTTGTTTTTTCTTTTTCTTCAATTTATTAATTTATTATTTTTATTTGTTCCACTGCATTTTTCGTCATGTATTCAAGCCTCTGGTAACTAAAACTACACCGATCATGTTGGCGTTAATGTTGAACAGCAGTTACTTTTCCTGTAATGACTATAGCCTGGAAAAGAGAGGAGTTGGTGTACGACTTCCTTAGTTAACTCCTAGCTTCAGTCTATGTTTGTTCAAATTGGAAAATCGGTAGAGAAGAAGCAGCAGCTGGAAATATGTAGGAGGAAATTTTGTCCGCCCCTAATTTTAGTCGTGTCGAATTCCCACCCATCAAGTGTTGCCTCCCTGTCACATACGACCACCACCAACCAGGAAGGGTGTAAGCATGCGGATGCACACACACACAATCCCGTGACATGCGTTGCTTGCACCTGCCTCTTTACGAATGCGCATTTTGAGGTGGCCTTTCGCACTTGGAGGGGAAGCGCTTTCAGCCCATTTTGTATGAATGAGCCCAGAGATTGGATTGGCGGGTGACTGATGTGAGTCACAGAACCGTATGCCACCCCTCCCTCTGTGAGAGCTCGGTCAGTTAGCTCCCATGAACTCCCAGTCGCGGATGGATGCGTTATCAACCTTGATGTGATCTCTACTTTTATAGTCACGCACCATGTCGATGTGCCACTTGGGAGCTCGCCTTCGTATTGTTTAGGACAGGTATTTATTAAAGTTTCAGAATTTCAGTGTCCATGAGTGTCAGCAGTTTTGATTCAAGTGTTATCCACTTGGAATAATGTCTTTTATTTCCCAAACAATGAATCCATCAGATCTGGGTTGTTCTTGTTGAGCGTATATACTAATAACTTAACATCTAACATCTTCTCTCTCTTCAGTGATGGACGGGTCCCTTCCTACCTCGCTGAAGCACATCATCAGTAATGCCGAGTATTATGGCCCTTCGCTCTTCCTCTTGGGTGAGCACACACAGCAAGATTTTTTTGAATTCAGCACAAGTAGACCAACACGTACTGTGACTAAGAAGGAAAGAACTTAAAGAAAAGTTATTTTTAGCGATGATATAATGTACTGAATTCAGTCTTCTCATTCGGTCTCAGCGACGGAGGTGGTGACGGTGTTCGTGTTCCAGGAGCCGTCTCTCCTCTCCTCCCTACAGGACAACGGCCTCACAGATGTCATGCTTCATGCATTGCTTATCAAAGATGTGAGTCTGCACCCTCTGCAATCAACCTCTCCCCTCCCTCCCTGTCATACGCTGCTTCTTCTTCTTTCTATCCTTTCTTTCTTTCTTTCTTTTTTTTTCCTCTATTGTGTTCTGTTTAACCCACACGTTTTGTCCGTTCTGTGTGTTCGAGTATAACAGAGTCTCTGTTAGTGAGTCTTGGGTGAACGGACATCTTGTCTCACCACCCACTCGTCTCCTTTTGTTTGTTGTTTTTCCACAGTCTGTCACTTTTTTTTTTTTTTTTTTTTTTTCTTCCTCCTATTCTTCTTTGCCAGCTTTCTCTAATTAACTTCTCGAAACCTCAAACTCCAGCAGCTCGCATCACACCTGTTGGATGGTCTTGTTCCTGGCATCTTCCCACAGTCCTCTCTCTCATGTTCCTCCCCTACTCTGCTTTTTTTTTCCTCTCCGATTCTCTCTCTCACAGTTTCTGTCTCTGCAGGTCCCTGCCACCCGAGAGGTGCTGGGTTCCTTGCCCAATGTCTTCAGTGCCCTGTGCCTAAACGCCCGTGGCCTGCACTCGTTCGTCCAGTGCCAGCCCTTCGAACGTCTGTTCAAGGTTTTACTGTCACCCGACTACCTGCCGGCCATGCGACGCCGCCGCAGCTCTGACCCACTGGGTGAGTGACGCAGCAGGAGAACAGTGACATGATTTTAGATCAGTGGGAGTGGTAATCAGTCATGCAGCTGCAACTATGAGGGAGATTTTAACCAAATATGACAATTGTACAGTGAATACAGATAATGTGTGTGTGAGAAGTTAAAGAAAACTATTCAACTCCGAGTTTATGGTCACTACGTTTACACACTTAGTAATAGTTCACTTTTATTCCAAATATCACACATTCAGCTTTTGATATACACCATGGAAAGTCAGTGATCGCAATGAGTGATGATAGGCAACGTTTTCCCAAGTGATGCTGGGTGGGCAAGCGTAATGAGCATGAGCGATTTGGGTGATAACCAATCAGAACTTAAAGATATCGCTGATTGACAGATGTCGCCAAACACCAAGTTCCCCAAAACCCTTTTCAGTTTATTTCCGTAGGCCGCGCAAAATAGGCGTTTTCATGTGCCGCTCCTCAGCAAAGTGATTCGCGTGTTGCTCCTCGCTTACTATTTAAGTGTGGGTCTATTCCATTTAAATTTTCTGAATTTAGCATTTTTTTATCAGCTCATGGGTTATGTTGCAATTATTCATGTTTTGAATTTAGAGCAATTTTTGGACATGTAAACTGCGCATATGGGATCTTTGTCCCAGTTGGTGTTTTTATGGTAAATGGCGACACAGTTTCCTGCATGCTTACTTTTAGCTTTGTGCTTGTACATAGAAAACACAGTGTAGAAATGTAAACAGGAATATTAGTGGAATTTTTTTATGAGCCATGTAAACAGATCGGTAGGAATATTGTGGGTTTTTTTTTTTTTTTTTAGTTTTTTTTTAAGCTAGTATCTCATGAAGAGGCGAATGCTGAAGAATGTAGTGAATTTTGCTTGTTGCAACGAATTTTTTTAACTGATTCCATAATTATTTCAAAATGTATTTTTCTGCATGCAGTTGTTACAGTAGGGTTTGCTCACCTTGCTAATCTTCACAAACGCTGTCACTAGCATTTGCTAACAGCTGCTAATGTTCGCCAAAAAACGTTTGCACAAATGTTGCTAATTGTCGCTAAATAAACCCAACTTTTCATCAACATTCTTAAAAAAAAAAAAAAAAAGGAAAAAAGCCAAAAATCACAACATTTGTCCGCATTCGCCACTCTGTGAAATACAGGCTTTAATAAATTAAAAAATATATATATTTATTTTGTGTATATAAAAGTAGTGACTGTCAGCTGAATGACTATCCAGAAGTCAGCTTTTTTTTTAGTAGCAGCTGTGATTTACAGTGACTGGAAGTGCATGAAAGTGGAGCTGATTTTTATGAGTTATGAAACCGAAGCTTTATTTTCCCACAATGCAAAATTAAATGGGGTACGTCTGCCAGGTACAGGCTGTCCTCCCACCAGCATTCACTCTTTTCAACCATCATTATTTAGTTGTACACAATGTGTTTATTATATAGTACAAAAGAATAGAGCGATGGTTGACTCGGAGCAACCTATGGCGATTTTGGCCGTAAAAACCTGATGAGTATGATCATAGTTGTCTGAGATGAAAGGCAGGTATGAAGGGTGTGTGTGTTTTTCAGGCGATACAGCGTCCAACTTGGGTAGTGCTGTGGATGAGCTCATGAGACATCAACCCACATTGAAAACCGATGCAACGACAGCTATCATCAAGGTACAGTGTGTAATCCTTCATATACAGTGTTTTGGACTTGACTATACTGAACTTTGTGAGCTTCTGTGCATAACGTAATCTGCTCATCAGTTGCTAGAGGAGATCTGTAACTTGGGCAGAGCGCCTGAGTACATCTGTCAGAAGCCCTCCATTCAGAAGGCAGACGGGACTGTTACGGTACCTCCAGCTCGTTCGAACCACGCGGCAGAGGAAGCCTCCAGTGAAGATGAGGAGGAGGAAGAGGCTCTCCACACCTTCACCCAACAGCAAGGGGAACCAGAAAGCAACAGGCAGTGAGTGTTTTAACTTGATGACTGGTTTTAATTGCGAGTGTAACATTGAGTCATGGCTTGTGGGCAGGGCTTGAATAAAATAGATTGTGTTTTTACAGAGTGGTTGGCACGGAAGAGCGGATTCCTATTCCTCTTATGGATTACATTCTCAATGTGGTAAGTGCCGAGTCAGCTCATAGAGAAGCGGCTAATTAACGTGGCGGGCCTGTTTTCAGTTTTTAGTACACATTGCATGTTGAATCCAGCATATAGAAGCAGCATTTATTCATTAAAATATTGTTCTCATGACTTTCAGTGGCTGATTGTGTTATGCTTTTATTTATTTGTTTATTTATTTATTTCCCCTGTTTCTTGCATTAAGATGAAGTTTGTGGAGTCCATTTTGAGTAACAACACGACAGACGACCACTGTCAGGAGTTTGTGAACCAGAAAGGACTTCTACCCCTGGTGTCAATTTTGGGGCTTCCCAATCTTCCCATAGACTTCCCTACGTCGGCTGCGTGCCAGGCAGTCGCTGGTGTATGCAAATCTATTTTGGTGAGATGATCAGTAGATAATATTTTCAGGAATACACGTTTACACGTTTCTCAAGCGCCCATTGTTGGCTTGTGAAGTTCCCCTTTAACTCAAACTTTAACGTAATTTGAGTTAACTCCTCTTGGGTGGCTGATTTCTGTTTTTATAGATTTGGCATTTGAGTTAAATGTCAATCAATATAATATAAACTACGAAGCCTAACAAGTCATGCATTGTAATGGATTAATAACAGAAAAGATGGAGTGGTGTTAGAACCTGTAGTGATTATTCTAAGAATTTTTAATACTACAGGGTTCTTGTGCAGTGAATGGAAATTCAAAGGCTTTCGTTTTCGACACCTGCGTATGGAAATCCTCAGTAATAGAAATCAGTTCTCTTTACACGTTCCTTTCCTGTGTTAGTGGCGAGGATCTTTTTGTTTTTCGTCTTCATAATAGTCCCTGACCTTTAAAAGTACACTGGACATGAAGTCTGGAAGCTATAAAAAAAAAATAATTCGAGGGAGAAAAAAGTATTGAAGTAAAAAGAGCTGTGATTTTTTTTTTTTTTTTTTTTTTTTTTTTTTCTTTTCCTTCCATGAATAAAGGGCAAGAAGCCTGGATGAAATATTTTTATTCCGCGTAGTGATTTCGCTTATAACAGTTTCACACATCACGTGCTCTGTGCTCTTCAAAAAATTTCATTTCCAATTTTTTGATCATGTCTGAAAATCTCCCTCTGTTCCTGGCTCAGACCTTATCCCATGAGCCAAAGGTTTTGCAGGAGGGGCTCTGCCAGTTGGACAGCATCCTTTCTGCTCTGGAGCCACTTCATCGTCCCATCGAGGAGCCGGGCGGTTCGGTTCTACTGAGAGAACTGGCCAGTGCTGGCCATGTCACTGATGCCACTCTGTCTGCCCGTGCAACACCTCTGCTCCATGCACTCACCGCAGCACATGCCTACATCCTTATGTTCGTCCACACATGCAGAGTCGGACAGGTGAAGAATAAATAACGGTTTTGGCTAAAAGGGTTAATTATCTTTTAAGGATTGTTAGGTGAGGATTCTTCCTTCTTTTAAATCTCTCTCTCTCGTCCTCAGAGTGAAATCCGGGCAATTTCCGTGAATCAGTGGGGCTCTCAGCTAGGGTTGAGTGTACTCAATAAGTTGAGTCAGCTCTACTGTTCGCTGGTGTGGGAGAGCACCGTGCTGTTGTCTTTGTGCACGCCCAACAGGTCAGCACCACACACATCCCACTCAGCTTACACTCCGCTCATTCTCAGCAATGCTTCTGCCATACTTTTGTGGCTGAAACCATGAATGTACTGGTACCATGCCATGGACTGAAATCTGAAACCAGCAAACTTTTAAAACTGCTGAACCATTACTTGGATACTCAAATAACAAACCACATTTTATCTGTAATGTTTGTGTAATTTTCAGTTCTGGGATTCTAAAGAAAATCTGTAAAAATGACTCCATGATTTTCATTTCTCTTAAATCCATGTACTTCATTTTGAATGGATTGACTGACTTATTTCCAAGCCCTGTCTAAATGTCTTGGTCCCCTGGTCACTGATTAAAAACCTTTTACTTTGGCGGACCTACCAGTGTGCCTCATTTACATATTTTGGTTTTGAATCTTATGTACAATGAAAGAAATGCTTAGCAAGCTGCACTCATGCATGTGACGTGGTTTCAGTCAATTGGCAAAAAAAAAAATCCCACTTATTTTAGTATTAATTAGAGAACAGACCCACCGTGGCAGCCTAGATTCTGGGTGCTTGATGTACGATCGTGGTCTTTGTTCTGGTGTAGAAATGGCAGGGTTTTAAGTGCATTTTTGTTTTTGTGCAGTCTCCCTCCTGGCTGTGAGTTTGGCCAAGCTGACATGCAGAAACTGGTGCCTAAAGAAGAAAAACCGTCCAGCAGCACCGCGACTAGCGGAGGCCGGAGAACCGGTAAAAAAACACTGCCCCATGGTGATTCTGCATAAATCCTTCCCTATTAACCTCTGCTTGTCTGTCTGTCCTCTTTTTTTTTCTCTACCTTACATCACTGTAGTTAGTACTTTCTTCATGTTTTTAGCATGCTTTTCTTTCCTTGTTGTTTTCTTTTTTTTTTTTTAATATGCATTTATTTAATTTGTTGTGAGCGTCCTAATTCTTCATGCTTAAGTAAACTCACTCAACTGGTGTTTCTTCTAGCTGAGGCCGAAGCTCTGCCTGCAGCAGTGGACCCCTCTGCACAGGGGTTGCTAGAAGGCATGGGGCTCGATGGAGACACCCTCGCTCCAATGGAGACGGATGAGCCAGCAACTGCTGACCCGAAAGCCAAATCCAAACTCACTCCTGCCATGGCAACACGCATCAAACAGATCAAACCTCTGCTGTCTGGTCAGTTGTTATATCAAGCTTAGCTTATTTTCCCCCACATGCCTTTATTTGGATGTGTATTTTACCAGTTTTGCCCTTAAGGAGAAGAAAATTCAGAAAAATTGGCCAAATGACAGGAGGGTTTTTTCCCCCTCCAGAATTTTTCACCAGTAAAAATACAGAATTTCAAGTTCAGCATTACAGCATTTTTTAAAAAAACCTCACTTTTCTCTGAGTGATATTTTTTTAAAAAGTATTAAATACACTGTTTCTTTGCTGAAATACACACTTCTTTTCCTCAGCTTCATCTCGTTTAGGAAGGGCTCTGGCTGAGCTGTTTGGTTTGCTGGTGAAGCTTTGCGTCGGCTCGCCTGTCCGTCAGCGCCGCTCCCACCACACAACAAACTCAGGCACTGCCCCGACACCAGCTGCCCGTGCAACCGCTTCCTCGCTTACCAAACTGCTCACCAAGGGCCTGAGCTGGCAGCCCCCACCATATACCCCCACCCCTCGCTTCAGGTACAGTGAACAGGCAGAGCTGGACACCTCATCAGTCTCCTTTTGTCTCCTGCTCTACGTGTATTTTGTATTGATGTATAAAATACACTGGCATGTCTTGTTCTATTCAGGCTGACGTTTTTCATCTGTTCCGTCGGATTCACTTCACCCATGCTATTTGATGAGAGGAAGTACCCCTACCACCTGATGCTGCAGAAGTTCTTCTGTTCAGGAGGCCATGATGCACTGTTTGAGTGAGTGGAAGAAGTGTCTTGTTCTTCCTAACCTGATCTATCACTCTGTTATCATGATATTCTTCTAATCTTTATTTCCTGTTCCTGTGTGCTTTGCTATTCAGGACTTTTAACTGGGCGTTGTCCATGGGAGGTAAGGTGCCAGTGTCCGAGGGTCTGGAGCATTCTGAACTGCCTGATGGGACCGGGGAGTTTTTAGATGCTTGGCTGATGCTAGTGGAGAAGATGGTGAATCCAAGCACGGTTCTGGACTCTCCCCACTCTCTACCTGCCAAGGTGCCTGGAACAACAACCACCACCATGCTACAGTTCAGCGCCCTGCGTTTCCTCATCGTCACCCAAAAAGTGAGAATACATTTTTTTTTTTGTTGTGTTTTTTTCTTTTTGCCCCTATTCCTAGTAGGAATAAGGACGGGTACTTATAAATGTCAGCAGTGGGCCAGGGGGACAAATCCCAAAACAAATCTGGAAAATCTAAATATTTAGAATTATGGCTCAGCCTTGTTATTTTAGTGGTGTGTGTATATTAATCAAAAAGATCCAAGAAGAGTAATAATAATAAAAAATAATAATAATAATTAAAAGAAAAGTCGTCTGTTTTCACTCAGACGCTCATTTATTTCGTTCTCCCCACCCAAAATTCATGGGTCTTTAGTGAGGCCAGCAGAAATATGCATCTGCTACAATTACAGTTTTAAGACATGCTGCTCATCTTTCGACTCTCTGACAACCAGGCTGCCTTTAGCTGCATCCGCAGCCTGTGGAACCGTAAGCCACTCAAGGTGTATGGCGGTCGCATGGCCGAATCCATGCTGGCCATCCTGTGCCACATACTGCGCGGTGAGCCAGTCATTCAAGAGCGGCTTTCCAAGGAAAGGGAAGGCACCACTCGCACTGATGAGGATGGAAGCACCGCAGCTGCAGGATCTAGTGGAGGAACGGGAACTGGAGCAGTGGGGGAAAGTGCTTCCGGGTCCGCAGGTAATACTGGAACAGGAGGAGGGACCACAGATGATGGGAACAGCTCCACGACACGCAGGGAACCCCAGGTCAACCAGGCACAGCTTACTCAGGTAACAGATGGCTGATGATTTCTGCCTGGTGCAGTTGCTAGGTCCTTATTATTATTATTAATAAAAAGAAACGATATAATAAAATACTGGATGTGTGTCTTAATGTTTGTTTCAGCTGATAGACATGGGCTTCTCCAGGGAACATGCAATGGAGGCTTTGCTCAACACCACCACCATGGAACAGGCCACCGAGTACCTCCTCACACATCCACCGCCGTTACTCAGTGCTGCCATTCGGGTAAGATGTCGTCACATGTTCATATAACAGTTTATTTCCCTTTTTACACACAAACCCACAGAGGCAAGCATAGACACATACACATAAGGCTTACCATTAGTCACTGTGGCTTGTGTCACTGAAGGAATTCACCATGTCTGAAGAGGACCAGATGATGAGGGCCATTGCCATGTCTCTGGGTCAGGAAGTCAGCATGGAGCAGCGCTCAGACTCTCCTGAGGTGGGCAGACTGACACACAGACATACCAATAATGCTGTGTTTCAAATGGCATACAGTGAATGATTTGTACTGTGTGCATTCATGAATGCATCCAATTTAAGAAAGTGTGCTTGTGTGTGTTTTTGTAGTTATTTTTTTGTTTGTTTGTTTAAATTGTGGGTTTATATGGGTGTGTGATTGTACTTGATTTCATGTCGGTTTCTTAGGTATCTTAATAAGAACAGCTAAAGCCCCCATCTGATATAGCCTTAATTATTTCGTCATAGAGAATAGTAGACTACATTTTTCTTGGAGGTCAAGCGGCACAATCATGCAACTGTTCCGTGCAGTTGGTATAGGTAAGCGCCGGGGAGCGACTTTGAGAACCTGGATGGTGTGTCTTGCATTCGTGAAAAATTTTGTTGTAGAAAATGAACATGGTTTAAGCGGCAGGCACATTTAAAACGAAGGAATCTGTGTGGCGTACATAGTGTACTAGATGATACCGTAGATTTCTGTGGCGCTAAAAATGTACACAGAACAGTGACTGTCGCGTTTGTATCGCAGGTACGCACTTTTCTCAGGTAAGTCCCTTTTATTGATTGATTGATCGGTCAATCGATCGATCCGCCCATATTTTTGCAAGCGACCACCCCAAGATCCTCTGGAGTGATCACGGAATAGCTCTGGTAGTGCCAGCCATGGATCGCACATCAGCCAGCTAATTGTACCGGCATAATTGTTTTCCTACATTGGCTGCAATTATTTTAGTTATTTGATCCAGACATAAGGATACCTGATTGGATCGCTCCTGGATTCCCACTGCTCAAAAATAAAGTCTGATCCGGGTGCAATTATAGAAGTTAAAATGGAACTGCAGTTCCCTCGGAACTAAACTGGTGTTGAAGCGACTGTATATGGACCCTGAAGATAATTCTCGCACCCTGCATAATAAACTACATTAATCGAATGTAGTATACAATGTAGGTATGCCATTTTAAACACAGCCTAATGCAGAGCTATTCAAGTCTATTACTTAGATGAGAAGCCAAAACAGACTTTTTTTTTTGTTTTTTTGAGATAAACCTCTGGGCACAGCAACACACACAAGCCAGATTTTCATGTATTCCAGGTCTTATGAGAAACAAGGTGGTTGTAATTCTGTATGTGTGTGTTCTCTCAGGAGGCAGCACGCAGGCGTGAGGAGGACGAGAGAAGAGCACGAGAACGAGCTGAGGAAGAGGAGGCTCGCTGTCTGGAGCGCTTTCTAGAGGCCGAGCCCCTGGACAGCGCTGAGCTCCATGCCTTCACTGACACGATGCTGCCAGGCTGCTTCCACCTGCTGGACGAGCTTCCAGACACCGTCTATCGCCTCTGCGACCTGCTCATGACCGCCATTAAGAGGAACGGCCCGGAGTACAGAGACCTCATCCTGCGGCAGGTTGTCAGCCAGGTCAGTGATGTACACAAAGTAATCCCTGAACATTACATAACAGTTAGAGCGAGCCAGTATATCTAATGCTTTATACTGTAATTAAAGCTACCGAAGCCTGGATGCTGAGTATCGAATTGTTAAGGATCTGATTACACAGGGCTCTCAGGCTTCCTGGAAAGCTCCCAGACAGTGGGAATAAAATGTTTCAAGTCTGTGGGAAGTGTAAAACTAGGCTGTCGAGTCAGTCAAGTGGCACGTCCCCTCCTAAACATACATCATTTATGTGTAGGTGAATCTTGCATTATAAAAAACCAGGCAGGACCAAACGGCAGCATAGATTTAATTTAGGGAAATATTTCAACAGCTTTGGGTTCAAATTTTTTTCTTACATGATTATATCGAATATAGGGCAATTATTTTTATTTATTTATTTATTTTATTCCATTTTTGGTAGATTTCTCTTATGTTACACCCAAGACAGGGGGCCAAAAAATAATTTTAGAAACAGGTATTTTATTTTTTCTTTAACGCCACAACAATAATACATGAAAGTCTAAAATATAAATATTTTTATTTTTCTCTTTCTTGTAGTCTCAAAGAAGCCTGAACTAGTGTGTTGATTTAAACATTTAAAGAGTAGCAGTATTGGTCATCCTTACAGCATAATTTGTGTGTATTGTAATGCTTTTAAGTGGTACAGAGGCTTCTTTTAACATAAATTACCATTAAAAGCACTATATACTGGGCAAATTTTTCCCGCAGAATACTAGCTGAGGTTTGTGTGATTAAGGCTGTCGGAACATGGAGCTGTCCCCAAATTTTAAGGGGAGCAACTTGGGACCAAATTCTAAAACAACGAAAAGGTCATTGTAGGTCAGGCTTGAGTTCACCAAAATGGCTGCCACTTGTTTATCTGTGGTGCTATTCCCCCATTAGAGGCCTCTAGTTAATTTTTTTTGTTTTTGTTATTTTTGGTTTAGCTTTAGTTATTTTAACAAGAGTGTGAGTAGGGTCTTATTTATTTCTTTATGTATTTTATTCACTTATTGAGGAATTTATTAGTTTTAGTGTATTTTATTGATTTAGTTTTTCTGATTTCCCCCTGTCATGTTGCTGACTTTCACCAGTGCAGTTTGAACGTTTTATGTCCTTGGCTGGTCTCTGAATCAGTAGAAAACTGTTCCTGAGTTCCATCTGATCAATTTTGAGAGCAGTGACTCAGCGACTTTATCACCTGAACATAGCCTTATGGTTTCATATGTGAGTTAGCACCTGCCTTCATCACTCTGTGTCTGTGCGGTAGGTGTGGGAGGCCGCCGACGTGCTAATAAAAGCTGCTGTGCCACTCACCACCAGTGACACGAAGACGGTGTCCGAGTGGACCAAACAGATGGCGACGCTGCCCCAGGCCTCCAACCTGGCCACACGTATTCTCCTCCTCACCTTGCTCTTTGAGGTACATGCTAATACAAATTTTCACCGATCTGTAGCTTGGATAAAGATTTATATGAACCCAAACACCTTGTAAAATGTTTTATATGTACGCTTGTGCCCTGTATAGGCATCAGGTGGATGTGAGTGTACTGAAATTTGTGTTGCAGGAGCTGAAACTGTCGTGTGCCCGGATTGTGGAGAGTAGTGGGGTCCTGACGGTGCTCATTAAGCTACTTGAGGTCGTTCAGCCCTGCCTGCAGGCAGCCAAGGAGCAGAAAGACATCCAGACACCTAAGTGAGTGCCAGCCTTCATGTGGATAGAAGTAGTCCTTGATAGAAGGACACACGTTTTAACGGTGTTTCCAAAATTCCTAGCAACCAGCAGAGAGCCCTAAAGGAGATGTTTTTTTTTTTTTTTTTATTACATATCCACAGCAACTGTGAGGAGCCAATATGTGGTCACCTGATTGCTTATTTGTTTGAAATGTCTGCATTTATTTAATCTTATTCACAATTCACCATCTTTATGTAGATGGATCACTCCGGTGCTCTTGCTCATTGATTTCTATGAGAAAATGGCCGTTTCGTCCAAACGAAGAGCCCAAATGAACAAGGTGTGTGAGTGTGCGCGCACAGTATCAGGATCCAGTGTTTATTGTAGAATTGGGAATGATGGAATTCTCTAAACCTATAAAACATTCTGTCATCAGTACCTTCAGCCCAATGGAAATAATTGGCGGTGGTTTGATGACCGTTCAGGCCGCTGGTGCAGCTACAGTGCCAGTAACAACAGCACCATAGACTCCGCATGGAGAGCGGGTGAGACCAGTGTACGTTTCACCGCCGGTCGTAGGAGATACACTGTACAGTTCAACACCATGGTTCAGGTGAGTAATCGAAGTAATAATGAGTAATTGAAGTAATAATAATGATTACTATTTGTAAATGAAAATTATTTCAAATCTGAATAAAATGATTTATTTATGTAATAATAAATTGTAGGTTTTTTTGCTGTATGGGACTACAGGTGTATCATGTGGTATATTTTAATAGATTTTTTGTAAATATAATAAAGTAAATATAGTTCAGCATTTTACACACACCAAAAAAAAAAAAAAAAACAAAATGCAGGGTGGGGGACAGACTCCACTGGGTGCTCATGCTGTGGATTATTCATTCACTGAATAATTCCTTCATGCTGTAGATTGTATACTGAATCTATATATATATATATATA
>JAOUQZ010000017.1:3943778-3954253 GCA_028564935.1 Neosilurus hyrtlii | reverse complement strand
CGGCACAGGAAACTCAGGGTCTCACGCCGTTGCCTTCTGGCTTTGGCGCCATGGAGACAGAGACTTTTTCTCCTTCAAGGCATGCCAATGGATTCCATCGTGTCCCGTCGGGAAACCGTCACAACAGACGCCTCCCTCTCGGGGTGGGGCGCCGTGTGGCAGAACCGAACAGCTCAGGGGCTGTGGTCCACTCAAGACCGCTCCCTGCATATCAGTGTTCTGGAGCTGTGTGCCGTACACAGGGCACTGCAGTCCCTGCTCCCGTTCCTGAGAGGCCGGCATGTGCTTATATGGTCGGACAATGTCTCAACTGTCTCCCACATAAACCACCAGGGGGGCACCAGGTCTGCACAGCTGCTGCAGGTGTCCCAGGACCTCTTGCTGTGGGCAGCACCATGCCTAGCCAGCCTGAGGGCCATGTATCTGCCCAGGGAAAGGAACCCGGAGGTGGTTCACAATGTCTCGGACATTTTCGGCAGGGCAGAGGTGGATCTCTTTTCCACAAAGGAGTCGGCCCATTGCCCCCTTTGGTTCTTATTGATGGAGGCGAGCAGTCTTCTGGGTCAGGATGCTCTCGTCCACGACTGGCCAGACAGTCTTCTCTATGCCTACCCACCAATCCCTCTCATTTTCCCAACACTACAGAGGGTTCTCCAGCGGGGTCACCGACTACTGCTGGTAGCCCCCTTCTGGCCAGGGAGGACGTGATTCCCTCTGCTGCGCAGGCTCTGCTGCAGTTCGCCATGGCGCCTCTCCGACAGGAAGGATCTCCTGTCGCAGTTACAGGGACAGATCTGGCATCCCAGCCCCCATCGCCTGCAGCTATGGGTCTGGCCTCTGCAGGGCCCATTCCCACTGTTAGCAGAGTGTTCAAGTGCTGTCTGCAACACCATATTGAATGCCAGGGCGCCTTCCATCCGGGCGCAATACGAAAAAAGGTGGAGACTATTTTCTGAATGGTGCTCAGACAAGGGTGAGGACCCCGTGAACTACTCGGTTCCGAGGATTTTGGAGTTCCTCCAGTCACTCTTGGATAGCGGCAGGTCTCCGGCTACTCTGAGGGGTGTATGTGGCAGCTATTTCCTCTCGACACACTCCGGTGGATAATGACACAAGGGGGTGCCACAGACTGGTTTCCCTCCTCGACCCCCATGAGCATATCACGCCCCAGCATGGGACCTGCACTTGGTGCTTGATGCTCTCTGCTTGCCTCCCTTTGAGCCCCTGGCACGGGCAGAGCTGAAGTGGGCCTCTTTTAAGATTGCGTTCCTCCTTGCCATGGCTTCGGCGAAGCGTGTCGGAGAGATACGTGCTCTGTCCATAAGTGAGCCATGCCTGAGGTGGAACTCAGACGGCTCGGGGGTTACCCTGTTGCCGAACACAGCCTTTCTGCCTAAGGTTCTGTCATCGTCTAACCTCAATAGACCTATCCACCTGGCACAGTTCATCCCCCCTAGAAGGGGAACACTAGTTAAAACTGTTATGCCCTGTGAGGGCCCTTAGAGCCTCTATAGCAGCTACTGCAGGTGTACGGCGGTCAGACCAGCTCTTCTTCTGTTATGGCGGTCCTAGGAAGGTCTTTCAAAACAGAGGTTGTCGCATTGGGTTGTGGACGCTATCATCCATGCCTACAAAACTGGTGGCCACCCCCCGCCATCAAGGGTGAGGTGCCACTCTACTAGGGCCGTCTCAACATCATGGGCAGCCATGCGCGGTGTGCCACTGGAAGACATTTGCAATGCAGCATCATGGGTGTCGCCAAACACCTTTGCTAGATTCTATCGGGTGAATGGTGCCACTCCCCACCCACTGGGTGTGGTCCTGTTGCCCAACTCCGCATTTTCCTCTCAGTGAGGTGTGTGTGTGTGTGTGTATAGGAGTTCTTCGTGACTTTGTCATGGGTCATCCAGTGCTGAATTACCGCCTCTGGCGGTCAGTAAGGATGATATAGAACGAAAGTTACATATGTAACTACGGTTCTATGAATCCTGGATGACCGCCAGAGCGTTCTGTCACTCAGAATCCTTGTGCTCTCACGAGAAGATTCTGCAGGAACAGATCCTCTGATGCCACCGGAAGATATTGGCTTACCCAGGGTCATCAGAGGTCATGAGTGACTTTGTTGATATAAACACTGGACCTGCGCATGCGCAAGATGTATACATTTAGTGCTGAAGCACCGCCTCTGGCGGTCATCCAGGATTCATAGAGCCGTAGTTACATACGTAAATTTCGTTTGAACCCTTGACCTACTGATCAGTAACCCAGGGCTTTAACCACTGAGCCACCATGGCCCTGTACATACATATAGGGTTATTGTACTTTAAACAGACATGTTTATTATTTTAGTGACCAATAGGAGGGGAAGCATCATAGTTCTTAATGTGTTAATTCATTAATTGGTTGATTTTCCTAATTTATCTTTCCTTCTACATCCACAGTACAGAATGAAATTTCATGCTCAACACACGGATACACAAAAAAAACCATTCCATGATCCTTGTGCAAAAAAAGTCTTGATCTCTGAAATTTATCTAATAACTGAATCTAATCCATTTTTCCTGCATCAGTGGTGAAGGTCCCCATCTTGCAACACCTAGAGAGCCTGCGTGACGAGGAGCTGGAAGAGCGCAGAGAGAAAAGGAGGCGGCAGTTGGCAGAGGAAGAAGAGGCCAAGCAAAATGAAAGGAGCACCTCAGCAGGAGAAGATAGCAGGGAGCAAACGCTGCAGGTTCGAGGGAAAGGGGAATGGGGGTGTGTCTTCCAACCAGGGCCTGTTATTACTGGCACAGACAGGATCTTACTCACACTGATAAAGTAGATCAATATTTAATTAGAGTGACATGATGGGTTTCAGCCAGAACTTGAGACCTGTATGGTCTTGCGCGGTTTATGGATGTGTGAATCCCTTGTGTGTGTTTGTGTGTGTTCCAGGGTACTGCTGTAGGAACTGTAAACGGAACAGGAGAAAACACAGCAGGTATTCTAACCACTTTCACATTCTTGCTATGAAATCAGGATTCCCAGGTTACTCTTTGTGTTCTAGAGAATAGATTACATGCACAGTGTTATTTAGAAATCTAAAGCCTGGATTCAAACCTTCACCTTAGTGCTGCATACAGATGAAACCAGTGTTGTGTTGGACCAGCTTGCAGCGCGAGTCTTCGTGATGGCTGTGGGATGAGGTAGTAGTTTGTATAGTTTTAGGATCACACCAGATCTGGGAGATAACTATACAGCCTACTGTCTTTCCCACGGCATTCGCATGTCACCAGAACGAACCATCACCACACCACCTGTCCGAGCTCAAAGGCTATAATTATTATTATTTTTTAATAATTTAAAATCAATGTTATATGCTTCCGTTTTGTGTGAGTTATGTCAGGTCTTTCAGACTGTGCTGGGGTGAGGTAGTAAGTTGTGTTGTTGGGGATCAGGATAGCGCAGCCCTTGAAGGAGATAACTATACAACTTACTGCCTTCCTCATTGCAGCCCTTGAGCTACACTTAACGATGCACTATGCATCCGATTTGATTAAAATCTACAGCCAAATGTAAAGCACTTATACAGCCTTTGTTATGAATAGCAGAAGGAGAACGAGCCCAAGGTGGGGTGTCCACGTGTCTGGATCCACCTCGCTCCTCCGAGGGGTTCCTGACAGCACCACCTTCAGGAGACGTCACCCCCACTGCCCCTCAGGAACAGGCTTTGGTTTCATTAGAGACAGCCATCAGTCAGCAGGTGCATCAGCCAATCGCAGAGCTCCTGCTTGCCGACCCGCATGCTGATTCTCTTGGGGCATTGGCATGTGCCGTACCTCAGCTCACGGCTCCTGATAGGCCAAACTGTGAAGTGGAATCCTCCCAGATGGAAATGTCACCTGCCTCCACTGGGGGGGAGAGGGGAGGAGGAGCAGCCTTGGACACAGTTCGAGAAGGTGAATAAACGTTTTTTAATTCTATAAGTTTTTTCACTTTTTTTTTCTCCCATGTATTTTGAAAAAATAAAAATAATGACCTTTATGCCCTGTTATTTAACATGCAATGTTCTTGGTTCTCAGCCTCACTGAGCCCTGATATACCAGGGAGCTCTGAGCCGGTGCCAGTGGTATCACAGCTAGAGGGTTCGCCGATGGATACGAGCAGCCCTGCCTCTGCAACCCAAGAGGAGCCTGCCCCCAATTTGGCACAGCCCAATCACATGTCTCAAGAACTGTCAGGAAGTGGCGAAAGTGGACTCACTGACCGGCAGACCGATGCAGACACAGGGTAAGTAACCTATGTGTGTTTACACTGTGTTTACAGGTCATATTTGAATTATGGATTGGTGGGAATTTTTACATTTTTTCAATCATCCTAGCTCAACTTCAGCGTCTTCTCCTGGAGAGACCATGCCTCGGAGTGACAGCGCCGACAGCCAGTCCCAGGCCACCCAGGAAGAGCCCCTCCCATCGACCAGCAATGTGGAGGATGATCCTCTTGCAGGTGTGTGTTTTAAAGACTTGAAGAATGTTTTGGAAGTGATATACAAATGATAGCAATAAAGAAAAAATGTGGAACTTTGATCATGAACCATGTGTTGGAACATGCCATCACATTCAACACCTTTTTGATGGTTTGTTTGCATAGGTATCAGTCTACCTGAAGGCGTAGATCCCTCTTTCTTGGCTGCTTTGCCAGAGGACATCCGTCGAGAGGTCCTGCAGAACCAGCTGGGGATCAGACCCCCTTCTCGCCCCTCTGTGTCCTCTTCCATGTCCTCCTCAGCAAACACTGTGCTTGGAGGAAGTCCTGGGGTGACTGAAGTCAGCCGTGAATTTCTGGCTGCACTGCCACTTGCCATTCAGGAGGAGGTGAGATACTCTGAGCAAGTTTGTTTTTGATTGACACTCTGTTCTGCTTAAAAATAGAAAGACGGTCAAGCCTCGTTTACAAATACCTTTGATTGAATAATTTAGAAAAGTGTTCGTTTTGGCATAAATGTCCACATCTGGGTTGTCTCTTTATCCAAAGGTATGATACACATTTCTATTTTTTTGTGTGTGCGTGAGATCAGGTTTTAGCTCAGCAGAGGGCGGAGCAACAGCGTCGTGATCAATCCCAGCAGCCCTCTCAGGGAGACCAACCCCTTGACCCGGTCACGTTCATCCAGACGTTGCCGTCTGAGCTGCGTCGCTCTGTTCTGGAGGACATGGAAGACAGTGTGTTGGCTGTCATGCCCCCGGACATCGCGGCCGAGGCTGCAGCGCTACGTCGGGAGCAGGAAGCTCGTCAGAGGCAGCTGATGCATGAACGCTTATTCGGCCACAGTTCGTCTTCTGCCCTCTCGGCCATTCTGCGCTCTCCTGCCTTCACTAGCCGTCTAGGCGGGAACCGTGGCGTGCAGTACACTCGTCTGGCTGTGCAGAGAGGCGGAACCTTCCAGATGGGTGGAAGCTCTAACCATAATCGGTCAGTGTGTTGGGGTAGTGGTTCAGAGTAGACGACAATGATTATTATTTTGTTGCTTCGTCTGTTTACTAATCTGTGAACTTTAATTGCAGCCCATCCAGCTCCAACGTGGATTCCCTATTGCGACTTCGAGGACGTCTCCTCTTGGACCACGAAGCTCTGTCATGCCTCCTGGTGCTTCTGTTTGTGGACGAACCCAAGCTGAATACGAGTAGACTGCACCGTGTGCTCAGGAACCTGTGCTACCACTCCCAGACCCGTGGCTGGGTGATCCGCAGCCTGCTTTCCATCCTTCAGCGCAGCAGCGAGAGCGAGCTCTGTCTGGAAACAGCCCGCCTTGACGAGGCTAGAGGCAAACGCACACAAGGTCAGGGGTCATCTGGTGCCAGCAAGGGCACCTCCTCTTCCTCAGCCTCAGTGCCCTCATCCTCCTCTTCTTCTCTGGAGCTGCTTAACCGAGTTGAATCACGCAGCTCGAGCCAGCTCTCTTGGCTCTCTGTGTCCATGGATGCAGCGCTAGGCTGCAGGACCAACATCTTTCAGATCCAGCGCGCCTCAGGCAGGAAACATACAGACAGACATTCGGCAGGAGGAGCAGTGGGCTCAGCGGGCCTGGGCGGGGGAGTTTCAGGAACTGGAGCAGGAGTCAGCTGCTCAGGAGGAGGAGGTTCTACAGTGCATATTCACCCACAAGCTGCTCCTGTGGTCTGTCGACATGTGCTGGATACCCTTATTCAGCTGGCCAAGGTGAGTGAGTAGGGGCTTAGATCTAGAGTTCCTGATGCAGAGGGTGTAACAAACCCAGAGTACTGTCAAAATAATGTTTATCAGAAAATAAGCAAATTAAACATCAATTATCTATGATCAGTCATCATTTTCTAAGGTAGAATTCAGTATATGATTGTTTTATAGGGGGAAAAATTCTATAAAGTTATTATTTTGTTTATTTATTTATTTATTTTTAATTTCAGGGAAAATATTTGTTTTTCACCTTTATCTTAATATATTTATTCCAGTTTGAAAAACACATTGTTTTTTGTTAATTCCAATACTCTTGGTTTCCTAAAATATTTTGTTTTCGTCTATGCAGGTTTTCCCTAGCCACTTCACACAGCAGCGCTGCAAGGACCCTCAGTCATCCTCTTCCTCCTCTGAGATGGAATCTCGCCTGTGCAGTAGTTCCGCCTCCACAGTCGGAGGAGGCTGCAGATCAGGCGCTGGTAACCAGACAAATATCTCAGCTACTCCCAACACCCCATCCTCTACTCACAACTCCTTCAGCTCCTGTACAGGCACCCCACAGTCCCTGGGCATCTCCACCGACTTTTGGGACCTACTAGTCAAGCTGGACAACATGAACGTGAGTCGTAAAGGCAAGGCTTCCATGAAGACCGTGCCCCTGGGGGCATCTGGCGAGGCTGAAGGAGCTCAATTGAGTTTGGAAGCGTCTCCGCTGGGCCAACTGATGAACATGTTGTCTCACCCGGTAATACGCCGCAGCTCTCTGCTCACTGAGAAACTCCTCCGGCTGCTCTCTCTCATCTCCATCGCTCTGCCTGACAACAAGGCTACTGAAGTGCCAGCTGGCCACCCCGTGCCTCAGGCACCCTCCACTGTTTCTGCAGCTCCCATGGCTCAGGCGACTGCCGTATCAGTGGGTACGGCGCCTAGTCAGGGTGCTGCAGCAGGAACGGTGCCTACATCTCAACCAGCCTGCACCGCTACTACAGCCACAACCACGGCTACTGCAGCTACAGGCACCACCACTGGTAAGAGTTGTGTGTTTTCTAAAATCATGATTGCGATTGTGGGTGTAACATAAGTTTTAATTGTACTACACCATGATTGCCATTATAGGGTCATAGTTACAACAAATATTTTTATTATACATTCTACAATATATTTACTGGAAACAACACTGCATGTTAAATCTGAGTTGATGTAGTTAAGGTTGTGATCTGTGAAAACTGTTCTCGATGCAGGCAAACAAAAAGCAAGCTCAGACACCGACACCAAGTTGGCCTCCACTGGATTAACAGAGAAACAACTGCAGCTCTCTGTAGAGGTGTGGGACATTTCGCATACATATGCGCACACACACACTTACACATCTAGCTTACTATACTCCTCTGACCCAGCACCATCGGTTTAATTATGCACCCCTGCTGTGTGCGTGTGTTACACCAGGTGCTGACTTCCCACTCGTGTTCAGAGGAGGGCTTGGAGGATGCAGCCAACATCCTCCTGCAGCTCTCGAGGGGAGACGGCCAGACCCGGGACACTGTGCTCAGACTCCTTCTCACCGGAGCCCGCCACCTCGGCTATACACTCTGCAAACAAATCGGTTAGTTCAGCTTTGCTCATGAATTCTTTCGGATCTTAAATTAAATGTCACCACTTACACGGCTCGTGTTTAGGCACTTTACTGGCGGAGCTACGGGAGTATAATCTGGAGCAGCAAAAGAGAGCACGGGCTGATGCCCAGTCTCCAGAGGCGGCTCATGAAGATCCCTCTATCAGTGCTCGACTCAAGGGCAAGATGACCAGCAGGTGAGAGGAGAGCACGTTTTGTTTTTTGGAACATTTTACGTTTACTGCCTCACGACATACTGATATTATCTTTAATAAAATTAGCTTTTAAACACATGGAATGGTAAATATCAAAAACAATATAAGATGTGCTAAAGTCTGGGACTGTTCTGTAACACAAACACAAAGGGCTCTTCAAGGGCACACAAAAATGTCAGAAATTGATGTTGGCACCCCTGTAGAACTACCCTGACTATACAATCGATGGACTGCTTGCAGGTTCGACGGATCAGAGAGTGTGGTGATCGTGGCTGCTCAGAAGCGCACGTTGGGTGGCCGGGAGCTCCAGCTGCCCTGCATGAGCTCCCTTACCTCAAAGACCTCCACTCAAAAATTCTTCCTGCGAGTGCTGCAGGTCATCATACAGTTGAGGGAGGACACACGCCGCGCCAACAAGAAGGCCAAGCAGACTGGTAGACTGAGTGAGTGAGATTATCCCAAAAAAATGGGATATCACCCTCTTAAAGTCAACTAAAGGGTCTGATTGTGACAGCTTGTCAGACAATTCAACTAACTCTGGGTATTGCATTAAGTTGTCCAGATCCCAATTCACTGAGCCACCGCTGCTCTAATATTCCTAATAAAGTACATGTGGTTCTAATGGCATATTTAAGGACTTTCCCTCTCAGGTCTGGTTCTGATTTGTAGTTACAAATGTTCAGGTTCTGACTCTTAATATTGATTTGTGTGTCCTGTACTTTCTGCGGTTGCAGGCTCCAGTAGTCTGAGCTCTACCAGCAGTATTCAGGCTGCGGTCCGCCAGCTGGAGGCTGAAGCAGATGCCATTATTCAGATGGTGAGAGAGGGGCAGCGGGCACGCCGCCTCCAGCAGGCTGCCCCACCCACTGCATCCTCTTCCTCATCCACTGCTGCTTCTGGATCGTCTGTGGTGCCTGGCCATGTCCCCAGCACTGCTGCAAGCAACAACCCGCCTGCCGGCTCAGCCAGCTCTGCCATGGTTAGCATGGGCCGCGATTTACAGCAGGCACACTGCTACTTGCACTACTCACCACATTGCACAACACCTTCATGGGCAGGTGGAATAATAATTGAGCTATGACAAATTTGAGCAAAATATGTGTGATCAGGAAGAAAAAGTATTTTAGCAAAACTTGACAGTGCACCCTAACGTTATCACCCAGCTTCAGTACAGTAATCTACAGACTGATGCAGAAGTATTCACACCACCAAAACAAAAACATTTCACAACTTGATCTGAAATTTAGCATTGAAGTTTAACAGTACGCTAAATGTAATGCTTTTAAGTCGAATTAAATGCTTGCATGCATAGTTTATCCATTTCTAGCAAAACCTGCTATGCTATGAAAACTTTTTTTCGGGGAAATAAAAAAAAAAATTGAGTAATAAATCCTCACACAGGGGCACCAAAAGTGGGCTGTACCAAATATAAAATAAGCAGTAAACACTATGGTGTTGTACATTAGAAAGGATTGCAGCTTCAAAAATGTAAGTAAAAACTTGGAAGGCTTTCACAAAAAAAAAAAGTGATGTTTAGGAGGTATTTACTTATGTTAAATGTATGAATGTTATTCATAAAACATTTTGTAATTCTTTGGAATTTTTTTGGAGTGCAGTTTATTGCATGTAGTGATATTTAGCCACATTTTATAGAATTATCAAACATCATACTGTTGGAGTTGTTCACGGTGTACAAAACAGTATTTTAGAGCAATTTTCTGACCTATCAATGTTTTCTCTGTGCGGCGTGAATACTTCTGCAATCTTCTGTATAGACCCAAGCATTTTGCTACACTCTTATTAAAATTACCGTTCTAATCAAGACTTCATTTCTAGCCTGCCTTATTTATTAGTTGTTGAGATTATATATAATATAAAATAACTCTGACAGTGATGGGTTGTGATTTTTATTACTATGAAAAAAATGTGTAAAAATCATCACTGACTTCCTGGCTGCGCTTCACGGACCCTACTTTGAGATCCACTTCTATTCACCTACAAGAATTCTGTATGGTCTGTACCCAAAGACTGACATCTCCCACCACATATTTTTCATTGTATTGACATTATGCTTCCAATTGGTTAACTGCACTTATTCCTCCACACGACTCTGCAGTCTGCCCCACGCATTTTATTAAATATCCATTGCATTATACACGCAGTAGCATCTGACAGCCTGACGTTTGTGTACATGTTATGGCTTTTGTGGTGTTTTGATTTTTGAATGCGCTTTTAGCTTTCCATTGGGTGTTGATTTTGATTGGCTGTTACGGCTGAGTGCTTTTGACCCCTACCCAAGCCCCTCTCCTGATTGTTTTCCTTTAATGCATGGTGCTCTCTTTGAGGATATATATACTGTTTTTTAAAAAAAAAAAAAAAAATCCATCCTTGTTCCTGTATAAAATGTGCTGTCATCCCATCCTCTCTTCCCCCCCCCCCCCCCCCCCCCCCCTCCC
>JAOUQZ010000017.1:3925546-3943678 GCA_028564935.1 Neosilurus hyrtlii | reverse complement strand
ATCCCCACCCCCCCCCCCCCCCCCCTTTTTTTTTTTTTTGTTGGTTTTGGTGTGGTCTAGTCGGAGATGCACTCTGCAGCAGAGCCACCAGCAGCACAGCGAGATGACTCCCCCATGGATGTGGATCAGCCCTCACCCCTGGAGCAGGACCAGGCCCCATCTGGTGAGTCTTCACTGCATTTCAGTGTAGTAACCCTTCTCTTTTTCACAAGGATATTTGAAATTAATTTTGTTGTATGTTCCAAATTTAACCAGTGTATTTGGATTAATTTAAATTGTCCAGTTACCTGATTAATGTGTTAAAGGAACATGTGTTTGCACACAGGTGAGGAGACCAGTAGTCAGCAAGAACAGGAGGAGCGCCTACCCGATTTGCCCCTCCTGAGCGAGCAGCTCTTATTGGATGAGCTCTGGGACATGCTGGGCGAGTGTCTTAAAGAACTAGAGGAGTCACATGACCAGCACGCTGTTCTGGGTAATCATAAAACACTGTACATGGCTGACTAAGATGAATAACAAAGGCCAATGTAAATTCACGTTGTGGCTTGTTTTTGAAGTCTTGCAGCCGGCGGTGGAGGCCTTCTTTTTGGTGCACGCTACAGAACGCGAGAGCAAACCGCCTGTACGAGACACCCGAGAAAGCCAACTGTCCCACATCAAAGATGAACCGCCTCCTCTTTCTCCCGCCCCGCTCACACCCGCCACACCATCCTCGCTCGACCCATTCTTTTCCCGGGAGCCCTCCTCTATGCACATCTCCTCCAATTTGCCTCCAGACACCCAAAAGTTTCTCCGTTTTGCCGGTAAATTTTCACACGTATATAACAGTGACAGCTCGAGCTTTTCGTAATGTACTTGCGAGAAATAAATACGGTGTCAGTAACAATGTTGGGTCAGGTTGCTGGTGTAACAGTTGAAGTTATATACCACTGATATAGTGTGTAGAGTATTCTTGCTGATATTAGTTTTACATATTTTTCCACAGTGAGATCCTTTAGTCATCAAATAAATCCCATATTTAGTCATGTAGATTTAAATCTGTACTCACTGTTGGAGTATTTCAGTTTGATTGGTATTGATATGGCTATCTGTCTATCTGTCTGTCTGTACCAGAGACCCACCGAACAGTGCTTAACCAGATCCTACGCCAGTCCACCACACACCTTGCAGATGGCCCCTTTGCTGTCCTGGTGGACTACATTCGTATTCTCGATTTTGATGTCAAGCGCAAGTAAGTCACCGTTACACTACCTGTAGAGGCTTTCATTTCCGCTTCTTGGGTGCCTCTGGGCCTTGAAATAATGTGATTGCCTGTGCATTCCCCTCAGGTATTTCCGTCAGGAACTGGAGCGCCTGGATGAGGGTCTGAGGAAGGAGGACATGGCTGTTCATGTGAGGAGAGACCATGTCTTTGAAGACTCGTACAGAGAGCTGCACCGTAAGAGCCCAGAGGACATGAAGAACAGACTGTGAGTGTTTAATTTGGAGCTGCTCTGTTAAACTGCATCCTTTATTAATTACTCAATATTCACCATTTTATAAGCAAACCAAGTGTAATTTATCATGGCGTTATTGCAGCGTGTTGTTTAACTTGAGAGAGTAAACCAACTGTTCCTATAACGGGGTAACAGTCTGAAGCTTCTCTTGCTCTTTTTGAACTCTTCAGGTACATTGTGTTTGAAGGGGAAGAGGGCCAGGACGCAGGTGGCCTGTTAAGAGAGTGGTACATGATCATCTCCAGAGAAATGTTTAACCCCATGTACGCCCTGTTCCGCACATCACCTGGAGACCGGGTCACCTACACCATCAACCCGTCCTCTCACTGCAATCCCAACCATCTCAGCTACTTCAAATTCGTGGGGCGGGTGGTGGCCAAGGCCGTGTACGATAACAGACTACTGGAGTGCTACTTCACACGCAGCTTCTACAAACACATCCTGGGGAAGAGTGTTAGGTAGATGGTGTTTGCTTAACCATAAGCGTTTTACTGTTTTAACCAAGAATAAGATTTCTAAATGGCAGACAGTCAGTATAATAGTTAGGTGTTTAAGTCGGAGTTGTTCATGCAAAACTTTACTCTAAATAGGTATTAGTGGTTTTTTATTTTTATTCATTTAATCATTTTCTTTTTTTTCTTCTTTTTTTCCTTTCTTTTTTTATTTATTTATTGTTAATATTATTTATTTATTTTTAACTTATTTTTTGCAATTTGCTTCATGCATAGAATAAGAGTGTAGAGTATTAATTTATGAAACTGTTTTATTGCAGTACTGGCCTCCATTAAAACTAATCCATTGTGTATCTCTCCCCCCCTCAGATACACTGACATGGAGAGTGAGGATTATCCTTTCTTCCAAGGTCTGGTCTACCTGCTGGAGAACGATGTGTCCACCCTGGGCTATGATCTGACATTCAGCACTGAGGTACTGCTAATAAAAATGGTTCTGTGGTGATTAAATATCAGCCCTGCTCTAAAAATACTTTGCAAGTCACATTTTAGTCATGGGTGGTGAGGGGCGGTTCTGCTGCATGAGAGGTATTTAAAGCACATGTAAAAACATTGTAGTTATTTGTGACTCGCTTGCTCCAGCATAATACTTATTTCCTTGTTATTCATATTCACTACCAGAATACTCTCCCTACTTACAGAGTCCTAGAAGGATTCCCCGAATCGTACAGTGGTAAACCAATGAGAAGCCCCAAAACAGACATGACTTGGTGTGAATAGAACTTTTTTTGGGTGTTAGGGAGTTTCAGATGTGGAAGTTGGGAAACTGGTTCTGTAACTGTAATTGCTATTTTAGATTCTACAATTACATCAGACATACAAATAAACAATGCTGTGGTGTTGCAGACTTGACCCAGAAAATGCAGTAAAATTCTATGAAAAAATGTAGGTATTAAAATGATCGTTTTTAATTTGGAGCATAAATCTTATCCTTTATAATGTTTGGCGTAGAACGTTCAACTTTTAAGGTCATCTTGAGAGGCATTTGCCATGTTGTATGTAGGTCACATGATCAAAATACCTGATTCTGATTGGCTTTAGAGTTGCCGGGATTTTTCCTGATCCAACATCTTTTTGCAATTGCTGATGTTTTAATAAAATGAGTCTAACTGAATTTTGACTAAAATGTGACTTACTGGGGTTTTTTTTCCAGTCTGGTGTAGTAATGTATGCATGTATGACTAAATCATTCCTTTCCCTTCTCGTTCAGATTCAGGAGTTTGGTGTGTGTGAGGTGAGGGATCTGAAGCCTAATGGGGCCAACATTCTAGTGACTGAAGAGAACAAGAAGGAGTATGTGCACCTGGTCTGCCAGATGAAGATGACCGGTGAGCTTTACATCTTTAACACAGGCATCAGCGCATCGTTCAGGACTAGAGCTAATTTTTTGTTTTCCGTGTGATGTATATAATCGTCATTGGTGGCTTAGTGGTTAAGGCGATACTGGTTTACTGATCCGAAGGTCAGCAGTTCAATCCCCACTATCACCACTGTTGGGCACTTGAGCAAGGCCCTTAACCCTCAATTGTTCAGTTGTACAAAAATGATAATTGAAAGTCGCTCTGGATAAGAGCATCTGGCAAAATGCGGTAAATGTAAATGTCATTTATTTTCTCCTGTGGCGACTGAAGGTGCGATACGTAAACAGCTGGCAGCTTTTCTGGAGGGCTTCTACGAGATCATTCCCAAGAGGCTGATCTCCATTTTCACAGAGCAGGAGCTGGAGTTGCTCATCTCAGGCCTACCGACCATCGACATCGACGATCTTAAGGCTAATACAGAGTACCACAAGTACCAGTCCAGCTCTATCCAGGTAGGTCTACACACAGGGTTTGTTACAACTAACGTGTAGTTGAGCAATCAAGTCTGTTTATTCATTCATTTTCTAAGCCGCTTATTCCTAATTGGAGTCCCGGGTAAAATTGTCGCCCATCTCAACAGCCGACTGAGCAAAGGCAGGCACCCTGAACAGCTCGCTAAGCCATCGCAAGGCTAACACACACACACAGCCATTCCCACTCACACCTAGGGACTATTTGGGACAGCAAATTTGCCTAGTGTGCATGTTTTTTCAAACCCAGGTCTTCTTGCTGTGAGGTGGACGTGCTAACCACTGTATATTCATGATCCTAAAATTCTGTATTACTCCTGAGCATGTAAGTCCCCCCCACTCTGTAAACTAAGCAGTTTAGGACAGCGGGCACAGGGCAGGACATGAAACAAGATGTGATGCAATAAAAGACAGTAACTGCTCTATTAAAGGCTGGGATGAATATCAGGTGGAACAAAAGGATGTATACTGAGGCAAATAATTACTTAAATGAATTTTAAAAAGTGTTACCCTGTACAGACTGCCTGTGGTTTATTGAGTGATGTCCCACGTAATTGGATGGAACACTTAAGCGATGCCCTTATGAGGGCCCGGCTCTGCATCCTTAGGTCTTTTTTTCATTCTATCATGATGTCACCTACTGATGAACCGACACATACTGTCATGCTTCCAGCCTGGGACATCCCACCTGCACTGCTTTACACACTGCTTCCAGTTTATAGGCTGGTTTAGTTATTAAGATTTAATATCATGAAATGGATATATCTGGGGAATTTCACCACAAAAATGATCCCAGTGCACCAGAGGTTTATTCTGAGATCTAGTAATTTGAAAGAAGTGTCAATAATCACCCATATCTTTTATCTAATTTTTACCAACATATTAAAGTGTAAAACAAATTATAGATCTGGGTTTTTTTTAGGCCAAATGTTCATTATTTTCAGTTTATGCACCAAGATTTGATGCTGATTTTCTTCAAATCTGATCTCCTGTTAAGACGATGCTACCCTTACCATGTTGGCCAACTTCTCTTGGTTGGCTCTGTCAGGTTTATTAAACTATTCCTTATTTAAAAGATAATTAATTGTGGATTAAGACCAAGTAAAATTATTTGACCAACCAAACTCATTTTGTGATGATTCATCCCAAATACACAGACTAAGCTGTTTCTCATCACAACCATCTCCATTTATACGTTTTTTTTGTCTAAGTATTCTGGCTTGTTTTGGAGTTAATCTCTGGTGTTTATTTTATTTTTTTTTTAATTATTATTATTTTTGCATGTGCAGATCCAGTGGTTCTGGCGTGCACTGCGCTCCTTCGACCAAGCAGACCGTGCCAAGTTTCTGCAGTTTGTCACAGGCACGTCTAAAGTGCCTCTGCAGGGCTTCGCTGCACTGGAGGGTATGAACGGCATCCAGAAGTTTCAGATTCATCGCGATGACCGGTCCACTGACCGCCTACCCTCTGCACACACTTGGTAAGCTCTTATCTAGCTTTAGAAATCTTCTAACGTGTGGTGTGGTGTGACAGGACCAAATACTGTAGGTGTGTTAATTGTTGAGATGAAGTTGCTAACAGTTGTGTGGTCCGTCTCCTCTCTCTGCAGCTTTAACCAGCTGGATCTCCCAGCCTATGAGAGCTATGAGAAGTTAAGACACATGCTGCTGATGGCCATTCAAGAATGCTCAGAAGGCTTTGGACTGGCCTAAGGACTATTCCTCAATCCACACACACACACAAACACACACGTACGCGTGTGCCCACACACTCGACACTGATTTAGACACAATGTTAACTTATGACACACAGACATATACACACTATTGTAGAGACGGCCAAGACCTACTTGTTTCTAATCCATGTAAGAGGACGATTGACTGAGTGAGCGAGACCGACATGTTGACGTTGCCTACTACACAAAGCCTCTCATTGACACACAGAACTGTATTTTTGGTATATTTGTGTGTCTCCCATCCCGATTAAAATGCCGGCCTGAGAGATGGTCTGGAGGATTTACATGGACTAATATGAAGACATTTTCCCATTTAGTTTGTTTTCTCTGTTTAAAAAAAAAAAAAAAAAAAAAAAAAGTTTGGGAGTTTATTATGTTTAATCATTTTTTGTTTCTCTCTGGCTGTTAAAATACGAAGGTTGCTTGTGTGTGTGTGGAAAAAAAAGGTTGGTTATAAAACTTGGGGGGATGAGATGGAGAAGATTGTCCTCTGTTGGTAATGTGTGACCTCATTAGCTTTGGAAAACGGAGTTGGGGGGAGGGAGGGGGGGAGTTTAGAGTTTTGGTGAACTTGCAAATAAAAATGCAGGGACTTTTCAAAAGGTGACATTTTTAGGCAACTTTTGTGATATTTTTGGGAAGGATCACGCAGAGATAAGAGGAAGTGAAAGACTGATGAGAACCACGGACCTTCTGATATGTGATTGAAACTGCTGAAACAGCAGCCAAACAGAGAAATAAATTGCTACATAAATAAATGCATAAAATGGAGATCTTTGTGTCCACTAATAGTGTTTCAACCAAGAGATTTAACTGTACATTACAAAATGTCTTAAATACAGATACTAATGTACTCCACTGAAATTTCTTTGTACAGCATTTTTAACAATCAACATTCATAACGCAGACCTCTGGGCAGACATGGACTAACGGTTACACAAGTGGGTTTGGGACCTAAAGGGTGCTGGTTGGATTTCCGAACCAGCTGGAAAAATGTGTGGTAGCGAGGGAATGAGCGGCACCTTCCCTTCCTCTACCTTCATGGATGATGTGCCCTTGAGCAAGGCACCTAACTTCTCTCCATGCACCTCCAATGTGTGTGGCAGTCCACTGCTCCTCGTGTATGTGCATTCTGTGTGTCCTCACTTTAGATTGGTTAAATGGGGATTAATACAGTATGTAATCAAAAAAAGAGTTTTATATATAGCTTAAACCCTTTCCCTCTATTTTCACCCTATGGGACCTGATTTTGGGTGGAGAATTAGATTTTGATGCTGTTTGTGTTGTGCCATGATTTGACCTTGTGTTTGGAACTTGATCCTAGGACCTTCTTGCTGAGCGGAGGACGTGCTAACCACTAGACTACCGGGCGGCCCAAAATCATGATAATTAGAAATAATCTCTCTCTCCACTGTCAAAGAAACATATTTTTCGCTGAATTAAGGTCCCTTGGTGGTCCACCAGAACGGGAGGAACTTGTTCTCTGGAGAAATCCTCTGATCTAGATCCATGTCCTCACTGAGCCATCCAGAGGAGCTAGACTCATAAGGAACTCGTACACCTCTGGATGGCACCAGATTCTCATTTGTATACCTCTTGATTACGGTGAGAGCCACTTGGGGATCAGTTTCAGAAACTCAACAGGAGATTTGTCTCTACTTGGGTAGATGTGAGCCACTGTGTGTATATTTCATGTGTGATTTATGATACTGAGAGTCGACCCCACAATAATTTCTTCAGTTCACATCATGCGGTCATGTGACTTGAGCCTCAGCCAGGAATAGAAAAGGATGTGGGGTCTCCAGAGCTTCCTTCCTGCCCTGAGGGTTCCTGCTGATCCAAATAAGACAGAGGTTCTGTGAGGTCAAGCACACTTCCTATATAAAAGCACAGTAGCTCTCAACCATTTATCATGAACATCATTCATGTTTAAAAAACACTTGCACATTTTAAGATTATTAAAAGAAATCCGCTTCTGTAAATACCCCCCCCCCCTCCTGGTCTAGTGCTGTTCCCTGTGCTGCAGTTCTTGATTCTCTCTCTATCTCTCTCTCTCTCTCTCTCTCTCTTTCCTCAATCGTGTCTCACTATGACACATTGTGGGTGGTCAGTGACATCTTCTGATCATCTGGGCGCCATGCTAACGTTCAGATGGCCACTGGTGCTGTCAGGATGGTTCATCAAAGGGCTGAGCACATCAGCTTTCCACCTCGTTATTTCTCTTTCATACGCACTCAAAGCAGACAGCGTGGCACCAATAAGCCAGGCTCCCGCTCCTCATTAAATTTAAGGTGAGAGAGGGAATTCAATAAAGCTTGCCATAATCACTTTTTTTTTTACCCCACCTGTAATATTAAAACTTAAGATTTATTGCAAACCTAAATTTATTCCAACAACTTGGTGCCTTAGAGGTGGGTTTGTCTTAACTCATCTGCCCCCCCCCCCCACCTTTAAAATTATTTATTTTTAAATTTTTGCTTCTTTCTGAGTTAAATCAGTATTGTTGTCCTTTTCTTATGCACGGAAAAAAGGGAAAAAATGCCCCTCTTCCTCCTCTTAACGGTGCAGTTCTTTAATTTCTTCCACCAAGCCGGGGTTTCTTCTGGGTACTTCGGTTTCCTCCCACAGTCCAAACAAAGGCAGGTTAGGCTAACTGGCTGTTCCAAATGGCCCCAGGTGTGAATGGTTATGTGTGTGCTGGCCCTGCAGTGGTCTGGTGAGCAGTTCAGGGTGTACCCTGCCTTCACCAAGGGTGGGGTTTAATAGGATTAAGTGTTCCGGGAAATGAGTAAGAGTGAGTAAGTCAACTCTGTCAATTCTGAGTGGTAGAGCTGCACTGCTTTCTGGAAGTTGGAGTCTAGTGTTTGCAGTCTATGCTGTTTACATCCCTGCAAAGTGCAGGGGATACTATGTTTTCAGGGTCGGTCCAGACACTTCTTGTTAACAGCATGGCGGTGCGTGTTCTTTATAGATTTATTTTATATTTGTGCTGAATGGTCGCTACCGGACTCCCTACCAGGCTATCATGGCTGGGTCACCTTGACCTATTTTTCAAGGTGGCAGAGATCAATTCATCAAAAATGCATGTTAACACTTTAGAGGTTGCAGTTGACCACAGCAAGTGCTCGTTGTAGAGAACGCATTTCTAGTTTTATCGTAGATTTCTTGTTAAAGTCACTATAAAACAGTGCGAGGGGGGAAAAAAACCATGAAACATTTCACGAACATTCCAGTAGTAAATATATATAATGCATTTATAAGGAAAAGCTGGAGATTTAAGTGAAGTTAAGTTTTAAGTAATTGCAGTCCCAGCTCAGCTCTGGCTAGAATTGAAAGCTTTTTCAGTGTCCCACACATGCTGCACCTGCCTGCACTGTATTTGCATATTTATTTTGTTAGGAAGCGTGGTGTAGGTACTTTACATCAAAGCTGTAGAATTTAAATATATTGCCTTTAAAAAATAATGCTGAGCCCGTAGAAATGAAATGAAATGAAACACCCTGCTTATGTGTCAAGTGCAGGACTGATGAATCACAGACTGCAGTGGACACTTTTCACCAGCAGGGGCAGAGTTCCTGTCACATGTCAAAGTATTTGGCCTTAATGTGTGTTGGATAATTTACACTTAATGCATGAATCCATTTGAGGCTGCATAAGAACTGTTACCTTTCCTTTGTCATGTACATAATGTAGATTTAAGTGATTTCTGCTCCAGTCGGTCTGCTCGATAATTATTGACTCGGTTTTTTTGTGTGTTTTTTATTAATAAATAATGCAAAAGGAGCTGGCTTGTTGAGGAGCTGTGTTACTGATGGAAAGGTGGATTGAGTGTGAATTAGAGCCAGAGTGAGAGAAACTGTGGAGATGAAAAATAAAAAAGTCTCCCATTCATTAATAACGAGACATTTTGAAGAAGGAGGCCATAAAACGTGGTATAAAGCCGGTGTGTTTATGCTGCGTGGAGTATAAATCAGGAGCATTAGCTTTGCTGATGATAGAAATTATGAGGTTTTACAGCTTTATTGCAAAAGGACTTCATTAGCCTAATGGCCTTCATCATTTTTAATTGGTTTCACTGAGAAATTTATCTTGTGCTGTGACAGTATTTCATGGAGTATGAAAAATTCTTTTTGGCGTTATTTTTAGTGGCTATACAGTCTTTGCTATCTACATAATCCTGTACATGTGATTTTAGTTTTGGGGACCAATTCAGCTAAACATGCTAACCAACTAACATGCTAGTAAATAAACAGCAAGTACAAAAACTCACCCACTCATTTGCCAAACCACTTAAGCCTATCGGGGTCGCTGGGAGTCTGGAGCCTCTCTCTGCCGACACTGGGCGAAGGCGGGGTACACCCTGAACAGCTCGCCAGAACATCTTAGGGCTACACACACAACCATTCACATTCACGTCCTTGCCAATTTAAAAACAGCCATTTAGGCACATGTGCATATCCTTAGAATGTGGGAGGAAACTGGAGTACCTGGAAGGAAACCACACAAGCACAGGAAGAACATGCAAACTCCACACAGAAACGCTTGAACCTGGGACTCAAACCCAGGACCCGCTTGCTGTGTGGCAGGCGCACTAACCACTACACCACCATACCCCTCACCTTCTAATTAGAAGTCATTGTGAGTGAAGGCAAGCCACATCCTGTTCAGACAAGATTCTGATGTTACATATCTGCAGTGGTGCTTGAAAGTTGATGAACCGTTTAGAATGTTTTATAGGTAAAGTAAAGATAAGTCTGTTGGGCTTATTACACCCGAGCCTACTGGCTCATTAGGGCCGGGGCTTATCTCCGGTTTCTGAGGGCATGAAGCAGCTAGTAGTTCAAATCCTCCTGGATGAGATGCTATTCCATCACTGGTTACCTTCCTATTATTTTTACTGGTATCCATTTATACTGCTGGGTGGACAGAGGCACACTTATAGTTAAGACCTTGCTCAGGGGTCTTTGCACGGTGGGGTTCTAGCAGAGATCTGAACCCACAACCTCGCAATTATGAGCCCAGCGCCCCAGAAAATGGTGTATATTTGTGCATTTTCTCTTTATCATGTAAATCAAGTCAATAAAGAGAACCCAGTTAAACTAACAAGACCAAAATTTTACTCTTGGTCATTTATTTATTGAGGAATCCCGTAATACATCCGTGAGCGCAGTAATAACTGTAACTATGTACAATACAGTTGTGAGAGAACATACTAGACGTAATTCCAACATTGTAAATGGTTCCCAATATGACTCCACCAGCATTACCTTCAGAGGGAACTGTAGCTGCAGGGATTAATTGGTTAGAAACTGCTAAGGCATGTTTAAGGTTCATCTACTGATTATATCCGAGAGGTGTTGGTTTTATTCCCTCATCTTTTAGCCCGCATCAATTCACATGAGTCACTATGGGTTACAGTGGAGTTCATGTACAAAATGGCAAACTTCGGATGTGCAGTTAATTTACCACAATATTCCTATAAAATAATCATCAGAGGTTGTCAGGATGGTTGGTCTCAGACATACCGCAAGACAGACTAATATGACTATCTGATCCTTAAACGCTTGGGTCAAGGCAACTGGACTCCTTTTTGTGGTTTTTGAAGACGTTTCGCTTTTAATCCAAAAAGCTTCGTTCTGGTGAAAGTTCCAGCCTTATATAAGCTGAGGAAAAACTCAAGCTTTTTGGATTAAAAGGGAAACGTCTTCAAAAACCACAAAAGGAAGTCCAGTTGCCTCGACTCAAGCTTTTTATGATTACCATGACCTGGATGATTGCGAATCTACACCAACGTGTGACTATCTGATGTATGCATCTGGATGGCACGGTAGCACTGTGGTTAACACATCTGCCTCACAGCAAGAAGGTCCTGGGTTCCCGGGCTCGGGCACTTTTGTGTGGAGTTTCCATGTTCTCCCCGAGCTTGTGTGGATTTCCTTCGGGTAGTCCGGTTTCCTCCCACAGTCCAAAAACATGCACACTAAGCTAACAGACTGTTCCAAATCGCCCTTAGGTGTGAAAGTGTGAATGGTTGTATGTGTGTTTGCCCTGCAATAGTCTGGCGAGCTGTTAAGGGTGTACCCCGCATTCGCCCAGAGTCGGCTGAGATGCGACCCTTAATTAGGATTAAGCGGTTTAGAAAATGAAAAAAGGAATGAATGAATGAATCCAGCCCATGGATATTAATTGGCAGTTTTTTGGACCCTCTCTCTTTCTCTCTCTCTCTCTCTCTCTTTCTCTCTCTCTCTCTCTCTCTCTCACACACACACAGATCTTCTTCAGGAGTCTCACTAACATCAAACCTAATAAATTAATTTGGAATGTGAATTGATAAAAGCCTAACAGGGATGGTATAAATCGTTCCCTCTGTTCTTTTCTTTGCCCCTCTTCTGTCTGAGTCCCTCTTTCTGCCTCACGATTATCTGCAGCCTCACGAGACCCACAGCAACATCACACACTGTCCTATTTTGGATAGTGAAGACTCCTCTCTACTACCGACAGAACAAAATCTGAGCAGTTCTCTCTCTCCCTCTCCCTCTGTGTTTGCGCGTGGGTGTGTGAGAGAGAGAAAGAGAGAGAAAACAGAATAATTCTAAAGCCAGAGTTCAGCTGCTGTCTTTTTCAGTGAGATTCACTCCAGCAACAGGAAGACACTCCTGGATCTGGTATGCAGTTAGCTTGTTTACTGCAGTTCTCAACACGATAATTGACTTTAATTAAATTAATTAAGGCAGAAACAAGGTCATTTGGTCAGTCAGACAAAGCGCTTGTTTGAGTGTAATTGACGGCTAATGGCAGAAACTCAGGAAAGCCCCGGGCCTCATTTCAGCACTGATCATCACATTGTTTCCATATGTCACTGACTTTCAGTATAAAGCATTGTGAAAGATACACTTCTTGGTTTTCTAGAAGTTACCGAACTCACTTGAGGTTTGTTATCTAATGTCTGGGTGTGATCTGCAAGAAATGTTTGAATACTGCTGCTCTAGAGAGAGAGAGAGAGAGAGAGAGAGAGAGATAGCGAGAGAGATAGATAGATAGATAGATAGAGAGAGAGAGAGAGAGAGAGAGGTGTCCTAGTTTTAATACTGGGGGAAATGTTGTTCTTGATTTTATATGAATCCATGCAACCCCGTCTGGAGTCTAATGTTTTTACTTTATTCTATATTGTAGATTGTCATATTTTATTTTATTTGTTTTATTTTAAATCTAGCTTCCTTGCTATTACTATTATGGTCAGCACCTACAGTAATCTGTAAAAAACAGTAAAAATCTAAATTTTCCACTCATCACGGACATCAACACCATGGCATGTTAGGCTTTCAGTGATTTTGAATTTTTTTCTTTCAGTGGAAAGATTCTGGCACGTGCTCAGCGAGGTGTTTCTGTGTGGAGTTTGCGTGTTCTCCCCCCTCCTCCAAAGATATGAACATTAGGCTAATTGGATATTCTTGACTGCCTCTAGATGTGAATGTGAGTTTGAATGGTTCCAGTGGGCTCCAGTCTCCCTGGGACCCAAATAAAGGATAAAGTGTTTTGGAAAATGAAATGTACATGAAATAAATATTTTGAAACATTGAACTGCCTGTTAATTGGAGGCTGGCTACTTCCGAAAACTCACTTCAAAGGCTTTCATATTTAGCCTCAAAAGTTATATTCCTGAAAAGTCTGGTTGATGATGTCACTAACTGAAGCAACGGTTTCAAACTGGGAAGTGGAATTTTATGTGGTGAACACAGATGAGATGAGTGAACTGACGAAGTGCAATAGGAATTATAGGACTCTTAGAAAGCTGCTGGTGGAAAACTGATATCTGTTGTATAATAGTAGTTTTTTGTACAATTTATTCTGACTTTTAGTAGCACACACTAATATAAAGGTTTAGGCACTGCCTAAAAGCAGAACTTCTCCTGATACAAGCTTTCAATGTGAATTCATTTTGACCCGATATCACCACAGAGTAGCGAGATGCCATTCTGCTGGACAGGTTTACTTCTGTAAGCACCTGCTGCATCTGGCACATTGAATTCTGTTTACGCTGTTAAAAAAGGGTGTTTTATTTTATGGCTTGACACAAGTAACAGTTTGGAGGGATAATAAAGTAGAAGAAGTTACCGTCACTCAGACATTCATTCCCATTACCACAGTTATATACCCACAGAAAAAACAACCTTTGATTACCTGTAGAATCTATAGATTTCTATAGATAGACTATCGAATTTAAAGTCAGCTAAAGAATTCAAAATCCCAGTTCATAATTCTGTAGGATTTCTGTAAAATTCATATATATCTATAGGCAGGCTATAGAATTCAAAGTCAGTTCAATAATTCTATAGCCATCTATGGAAAATCTATAGAATCATCTATAAACATGCTGTAGATTTATATAGTACATAGCTATAAAATTCCTAAAACCCCATGAATATATATAATTAATATACAGGGGCATACATGTATAATTATAATATATATTTTGCATGATCTTATATATATATATATTTTTTTTATGCTTCTCTGTAGAATCAGTGCAGGACTACTAATGACTTCAGCATATAATTACAGGGAGCAGTTCTTATGGGAGTTGTGCTATACTAGTATATATTACATTCGAGACATCTATAGTGCAAATGCATATAGGAAATACTGTTTTCTAGGTTATTATGAAAAATCCTGGTAAAGCTTACTTTTTGGCTATGTATAATTTATAAGGATCCATTTTTGTGGCTATAGGAAATCTATAGTCCATGCTATAAAATTTATAGGATATCTATAGTATTTGCTACAGAATATAAAGGAAATCCTATAGAATCTACGGGCTTAGCTTTAGGAAATCTTTAGTCTTGACTATAGAATCCATAGTAAAGTCTACAGAATTTTCTATGGAGAAACGGCCTAGAATTCTCAAAAAACCTATATAAACTATACGTTTTTTTTCTATGGGTACCGTCATGTGAAGTCTCACCACAGGATTCTCATGTGCACACAGACAGACAGACGAAGAAATGGACAGAATGTTTCTCTGAAGTATGGTGCGCCGCTTGGAGCTCCGCTATAATGAAGCAATGCTATTAGTATTATCACTAGTGCTCTAGGCCAAAATGTGTAGTCTCTGAAGCACAGATGAGTTGGTTTGAAATTTCTTGCGCATGGTCCATCAGGATTGTGTTTTAATATGAAACCAGTCCATAAAGTCTTGGAAAAATTTCCATAGCTATTGTTCCTGTTTTAAGCTACTATGTTAGCTTCTATGCTGTTTTTTTCCAGATAAGTGTCAATTTGATTAAGTTTAAGTGTTTGTTTTTTATATACCTCATGTAATCTAAGTGGTATTTTATGATGAATAGCCTACTTTATTATGCAGCCTGTTGAATGAATTATTTGCTAATTAGATTTACCAAACAGCAAGCCTCATATCAAACCTAGCACTAGAGTGTTGATTACCCTCGCTGCTAATTAATGTGAGTTAAACACGCGGCCTATCGTGTGGTTCACATGACTAATAAAACATAAAACCTTTCCGATTTCACTAAGAAAGAACTCAAATGAAATACAGCTCATTTGACTGGAAATGAAACAGTACTCTTATTTTTTTTGCCTATTTATTTATTTATTTATTTATTTTAGAGGAACATGTTTGTATTGTTCATTTGCTTCGTTTGTGGCAATTCCAAAACCTGAAGTCGTATTAAATAAATGTTTTTTTTAGTAAGCTTTTCATCTTCACTAAGGAACCATTTGGTTTTCATCATCTGAGGTTACCTATGGTTACCTTTGCAAATGGTTATTCAAATCAGGTATGATTTACATAGGCTTTTGTAGTTCCACCTTACTTCATAGGGTTCAAGGTGCAGCATGTGAATTAAGAAGCAAAAAAATTTTTTAAATAAAATTATCAAAGCTCATACTGGGCAAACGGAAGCCTGGGGATGGACTCTGATTAGAGTCACAGGTTGTGTGTGTGTGTGTGTGTGTGTGTGTGTGTGTGGTGTAGGTATTCAACCTATTGTAGGGACCTAAATCTGTGTAACAGTCACATTATGAGGGTATTGTCATACATGTATTGAGGTGAAGGTAGGGGTAGGGTTAGAGTTAAGGGTGAGGTAAGTTTAAGCTTTGGCAGGTCATTGTAAGGGTAAGGGTTAGGGTAAGTCTCCAGGAAATTGATGTTAGTCTATGTATTGTCTCTAGTAGTTATAAAAAATAATGTGTGTGTGTGTGTGTGTGTGTGCAGCAGCAGCAGGTGGTCTGGCCTGACCCAGCCCTCCTGAGCTGGTGGTATTTAGGTCAGATTTTAGGGTTGAACAGAGATCATGAGAGATCATCTGCGTTAACGCCGTGCAGCGTGACCTTTATTATAGACGACTGCTCTGTATCTAGATCTGATCATCAACGATGTTTACATGCCTTGTGTATTTGCAGCAAGGAAGCTTTCATGGGAAATGATGAGGTAGATGCCTGAAAGGGTTTTCTCCCGGTGATTAATGCTGCAGTGAAGCAGAATAAATCATTTCACACACTCCTGGTTGCCCAATTATTTATTTATTTCAAGGTTCTTCCCAAATAAGCTGATTATTTCTTACGTTTGTGCCAACGCTTCTTGTCTACCCTACTTCCTCCTTGCGCTTCTCCTTCTCCTTTTCTCCCATCAATCCATCTTCCTTCCTTCCACTGCCAAAGAGAGCTAATGATAAACCTTAAACCTTTCCAGTTCAGCCTCACAGATGCGGCACAATTATGCACTAATTAACAAAGCCCATATCCTAGGCTTTTATGGTGCAATGGCTTTCTGCTGCAGAACTGCAGAACCGTCATCTCTCACTTGATTAGATTCCCCTTTCATCAACCTGTTCAAGCTGGTACTGAGCAGGGCAATGAAGATAGAACGGAGACAATAAAGGAATGGTCCAAAAGCAGAGACGAAAGGAAGGAGAGAAGGAGGGAAGGAGGGAGGAGAAGAGGGCGGTAGGGAGCGGCAGGGAGATGGAGCGAGAGGGTGATGTCACCTACAGCCAGCAGCGAATCAAATTCAGGGAGGGAGAGAGCGAGCTGAGAGGGTGAGTGAGTGTGAGTGTGAGTGTGTGTATGTGTAAGTGTGTGCTTTTTTCCCTAGCACTGCAGCATCAGCACACAGAGGCCACCAGCAATTTGCTAGAGAGGAAAAAAAGCACCAGTCTTCACCTCATAGAAGAGAGGGAGAAAAAAGCAAAGAAGGAAAGGACGCCTGTTAAGGTAAGAAAAGTGTTTATTATTTTTTTATATTGTTTTTAGCTATTTTATTAGATTTTCCTTAAGAGCTGTTAACAGTGATAGAATGCTATATATGCAGATAAATGCTGCAGTATGTTATGTGTCTGTCAAGGCAATACCAACTCATATAGATTAATACTTCTAATGATTAATTACCTGTAAATGCATGCTTGTTGGTAGTTAAAAAAAGGCAGAGGGTTTTGATTTCCAAGGCAAATGCTTAATGAGGAATTTGCATGTCATGCGAATAATGAAGGCTTCCCACGGTTTCAGAAGTAGCTAAAGTGTTTTCACTGACAGAACTGTGAACTTTGGATCTTTATTTTTTTCATGTGGATTTTCGTGAACATGGATCTTATGGAATGTGTGCATGCATGCAACAGGGTTCATTATGAAAGATAAACAATATATGAACAATGATTGATAATGATGAGAAATAACACTGAATACTGATGCAATAATCATCATCATCATCATCATCATCACTAAGATACTGTTGTCATTATTAATTAATATTTACTCATTTTTTAATACATTTTTATATCAAAAATATATTATTAGAACTATCACCATTATTATTTTTCTTCTTCTTCTTCTTCTTCTTCTTCTTCTACTTCTTCTTCTTCTTCTTATTATTATTATTATCATATGTCCTACTGTATTTTCTTCACACTGTCCTTTGATCTGGAATTTGGTATCCACTTCTTTCTCTACCCATCTCTCTGTTCATTCATCAGCCCGCCCTCCTTCCTTCCCACCCCCTCCTCTCTTGCTAATTGAGTTAACCATCGATAATCATTGCTCCGTGCTCTTGTGGCATCCTGACTGTCGCTCCTGAGTCGCCGGAGCCTCTGTCTACCGCAGCCACCGTGCAGGTCCAGGGTGTGTACACTACAAGCGCTAAAGCAAATGCTCGGAAACTAACTGCAGGTTCATATAGAATTGGTGCTATATCTATATTTCTTCTAAATATTATATCAGAAAAAAGAGAGAGAAGAATTTACTGAGGTGGGCCTGCATTCAGTTACACATTTCTAGCAGTACTTGAATGCATGTCACTCACCTGGCAGTGGTCCAGCGTGCAAGATCTAGGGTGGGTCTTACTGTATGTAGAGTCCTCGGGCTGCTACTAATCTATGCTCTTAAAAGAGCTATGGATACGGGACATTGTACTATCATTCCTGTCGTTTCTGTACACGAGCAAAGAAATTCCTGTTGCTCCCACTGTAGCTTGTCAATAACACACACACACACACACACACACACACACACACACACACACACACACACACACACACACACACACACACA
>JAOUQZ010000017.1:3834057-3845065 GCA_028564935.1 Neosilurus hyrtlii | reverse complement strand
TTATTATTAATAATAATAATAATAATAATAATAATAATAATAATAATAATATTAATAATAATAATAATAATAATAAATACAAATAATGATATTTGTAGATGGCTTGGTGGCACAGTGTTTAGCATGCCTGCCTCACAGCACATAGTTTCCTCCGGGTACTCTGGTTTCATCCAACACAGTAGACCAATTTGCTGTTCCAAATCGCCCCTAGGTGTGAGTGTGAATGGGTGTATATGTGTTGGCCTTGCGATGGCCTGGTGAGCTGTACCCCGCCCTAGCACAGAGTCGGCTGAGATAGGCGCCAGCCTCCCCATGACCCTAATTAGGATTACGCAGCTTGGAAAATGAATGAATGAGTGAATAATAAATAAATAAAAAACTTACAAAAACAAAAAACAAAAAAGAAATAATAATGTATGACAGTGCTGTTGATTTCAGGTAATGGAGCAACTTGGAGATGCGCGAATTGACAGGCAGGAAAATAGCCGTCAGCAGCGCAAAGCCGAAATCATGGAGAGCATCAAGAGGCTGTATCCTGGATCTGTAGTGAGTGAAAGATTTTTCATTTACTAAAAGTTTTTATTCTTTTATTGTATATCCTCCTCCAAGTGACTATGAACATTATCCACTCGGAATAATGCTTCTTAATCCCAATATAGCAGGCCAGCTGCTATATGCTGATTTTAAAAAATGACATAATTTCTGTGTGGATTTTGTATGTTCTCCATGTGCTTTAATGGGTTTCATCTGGGTACTCCAGCTTTCTACCACAGTCCAAAGACATGCACATTAGACTAATTGGCTACTACAACTTGTCCCTAGGTGTTAGCATGGGTGTGAATGGTTGTGTGTGTGTGATTGCCCTGCAGTGGTCTGCCAAGCTATTCAGGGTGTGCCCCGCCTTCTCCCTAGCAGGTTTAATGAATTCGGCAAATGAGTAAGTGAACACTCCATGAACTGTTTTATTTCTGACTTAATGTCTTTATCGAATCAGTATGGCAGACTTATTGACCTGTGTCAGCCCACGCAAAAGAAATATCAGATTGCTGTGACAAAAGTTCTGGGAAAGAACATGGATGCCATCATTGTGGATACAGAAAAGACTGGTCGAGACTGCATCCAGTATATTAAAGAGCAGCGAGGAGAACCGGAGACTTTCCTACCGCTGGACTACCTTGAGGTACTGCTTTGGATGGAAAGTGGAAATCATATGTTATGTTTCAGTCATTTTTCAGTCATGGTCTGTTTCGCTTTGCGTTCCTCCTGGAAGGTGAAACCCACAGATGAAAAATTGCGGGAGCTGCGAGGGGCCAAACTGGTGATTGACGTGATCCGCTATGAGCCACCACACATTAAGAAAGCTTTGCAGTATGCCTGTGGCAATGCTCTCGTGTGTGAGAATGTAGAGGATGCACGCAGGATTGCCTTCGGAGGGCCTTACAGGCATAAGGTGAGTGAAACCAGTAGATTGTGTACGGCACATACGCATAGGTACAGCATTAGCATACAGTACACATTTCTCTATTCACTTCTTGGTTTGCTTTCTTAAGACTGTCGCCTTGGATGGTACTCTTTTCCAAAAGTCTGGGGTGATCTCTGGAGGGGCAAGTGACCTCAAAGCGAAAGCTCGACGCTGGGATGAAAAAGCAGTGGACAAACTCAAAGACAAGAAAGAGAAACTAACCGAGGAGCTCAAGGTAACGCAGCAAGAATGAGCAAGTTTAAAATGAATACAAAACATAAAAAGAAGTTTGTGTTTTACATTTGTGTCATTATTATTTTTATTTTTATATATTTTTGTAATTGATTGTCTCTTATCAGGAGCAAATGAAGGCAAAGAGGAAGGAAGCAGAGCTGAGGCAGGTGCAATCCCAGGCCCATGGCTTACAAATGAGACTGAAGTACTCTCAGAGTGACCTGGAGCAGACCAAAACACGCCACCTGTCCCTCAACATGCAGGTACTCTGAAGAAAATGTCTTGTCATTCTGCAAAATGGTATAAAATGCTTTAGAAGATATTACACGGGAAAGGTTCGATCTGATTGGCCTGCTTTCTGGAAAGTATTTAACAATTATTCACCAAGGGTGAGGTGGATGTTGAGGAGACTATACAATTCAGTGACCTCCACTGAACTTGTACTTAATAATTGTTGTAGTATACTATATACTACATGCAAACAAAAAAAAGCAAACTAAAATGATATTTGTATAGTTTATTTATTTATTTACATATTTTTATCTCTTAGTTGTAGCTCAGGTGAGCTTTTCGAGCAGATACATGCTCTGTTACAATGTCTTTTAAAAGTCATTACCAGTTTTAGTATATACTACATGGAAACTTAAGAAAAGCAAACTAAAACAGGATTTTTTGGTTTAATTGTCCATTTTAAAGCATGAGAATGATAATGATGCCAACTGCTCCAATAACCATAACTGTGAGTGTTAGTCATTTTGATTCACGCATCATCCACTCAAAATAATGTTTTTAATCCCAACATAGTGGATCAATCAGTGTTGCGGATTACGACCGCTGTTATTGGTTACAGCCTAACTGACCACTGCAGGGCTTCGGTCAGGAAGCAAGATAGACATCAGTGAAGTTTATGGAGTTTAATGAAGAGCCACATGAATGCAACGCTGCATACTGTTACAGGACAGTTTTTCGTCAGCGACTGCTGTAACACTGTAAACATGAGAAGTGAAGACCGAAATGGCAAGAAAAGGAACTCCCGAAACTGTTTTCAAAATAAAAGCATAAATATAGCAACGTCTGTTACTTGAAGAATTTACAACAATCAGATTGTTCCATTCCCATGTAGTATTTATAGACTGTCTACTAACTCTCAGACAGCAAACCAATCAGTGTTCTATTCCCACGTAGTATATACTAAATGTTTATTGTGTGGAGTGATGGTAGCTGTCTTTGTAGGAGAAGTCAAAGCTGGAAAGTGAACTGGCAAATTTTGGACCCCGAATCAATGATATCAGGAGAATCATCCAGTCACGTGAGAGAGATATCACCCAGCTGAGAGACCGCATGAACCTGGTAAGAAGTTGGGATGGATGATACTTAATATGGGCCATCTTGAGAGTTTGATTTTATTTTGAAGCTGGCGCCCATCTCTGGGCGAGAGCGGGGTTCACCCTGCGCGCTAGACCATTCACACGCACATTCACACCTAGAGGCGCTTTGGAACAGCCAGTCAGCCTACTGTGTATGTTTTTGGACTGTGGGATGAAACTGAAGTACCCGGAGGAAACCCACAAAAGTATGGGGAGAACATGCAAACTCCACACAGAAATCGAACCCGGGCCTTCTTGTTGTGAGGCGGACATGCTAACCACAAAATTATTCATGAATAAAATTATGCATTGGTGGCACCATGGTGTAAAAGTTAGCTTTTTCACCTCACAGCAAGAAGGTCCTGTGTTCGAGTCCCAGGCTCGGTTCTGTGTGAAGTTTGCATATGCTCCCAATGCTTGCGTGGGTTTCTTCCGGGTCCTCTGGTTTCCTCCCACGGTCCAAACGCATGCATATTAGGCTAATTGGCTGTTCTTAATTGTCTCTAAGTGTGAGTGTGAATGCTTGTGTGTGTCCTGGCCCTGCAACGGACTGGCAAGCTGTCCAGGGTGTACCCTGCTTTTGTCCCAGGTCGGCTGACATAGTTTCCAGTCTCCCTGTGAACCCTTGTAGGATAAAGCGGTTCGGGAAATGAATGGAAATTTTTGGACCTCATTTACTTAAAGTGCGCTGCAAGCACGCAGTGCTCGGACAGTCTATCTCTCAAACCCTGGATATGTTTAGTGAAATAATAAACAACATTCTGATTACATTACTAAAACTTTTTTATACAACAGTTGTAGTCCTGTAATTTCTCAGCCCATAATGTAAAAAGAGACAAAGAAAAGCAATTAATTAAATTATTACGTACTGGTACAAGTGCTACTTTATACGCTGGGGTATCATGAAGGTGAAAGGCATGCTGTTGAATTAAACCAAATTAACCAAACCAGAACCTTAATTAACACAGCATTGTTTCTCAGGTGGAGGATGAGGTGTTTGTGGAATTCTGCAAAGAGATTGGAGTGAGAAACATCCGAGAATTTGAAGAGGAGAAAGTCAAAAGGCAGAATGAAATTGCCAAGAAACGGTGAGTTCTTGTGACAACTGGACTTGGATGTTCATCATTTGCTTACTCATTTCACTTTAATAATATGACAGACTTGAATTTGAGACTCAAAAGACCCGCTTAGCCATCCAGCTGGACTATGAGAAGAACCAACTAAAGGAAGACCAGGAGAAAGTGACGATGTGGGAACAGACAGTAAAGAAGGATGACAGTGAGATTGAAAGACTTAAGAAGGTAATGACAAGTCCATGAAGTCCAGGGTCCTGGGTGCGGTCTGGAGCTTGACTCACTGTTCATATTGAGTTTTGCACATTCTCTCTATGGGTTCAGAGGTTACCTCCTTGCTCCTAAAAACATTGGCAAACAGATTGTCTCTGGGGCGGCATGCTGGCATAGCACATCTGCCTCACAGCAAGAAGATCCTGGGTTCGAGTCTTGAGCTTGGCGAGAGCATTTCTATGTAGATTTTGTAAGTTCCCCCTGTGCTTGTGAAGGTTTCCTCTGGGTACTGTGGTTCCCACAGTCCAAAGGCAGTTGTCTCATTCAGGATGTATCCCTGCCTCTCACCCATTGTTCCCTGGGTCAGCTCCAGATGCACCATGATCCTGCTGCTGGTGTTGATGATTTGATCAACGTAGAATCAGGCTTTCAGTCTTTGCTTCTTGATGTATTCCTTAGGAAGAGCACAGACAGATGAAGATCATTGATGAGACCATGGCTCAGCTGCAGGACCTCAAAAACCAGCACCTCACTAAAAAAGGAGAGGTCAATGACAAGAACCGGGAGATGGAAGATATCCGCAAGAAACTCGGGTCTGCCAACAAGTGAGATATAAATAATGACTATTACACCATTCCATCTTAATTTGGTAGCTTTTACCAATATTAACGGCAAGTTTGTGTAGATCTGCGATGGTCTGGCGATCTGTTCAAGGTGCATCCTGTCTTCTCCCAATTTCAACCAAGATTGGCTCCAGCCTCTCCGTGATCCTAGTAGGGTTAAGCGGGTTAAGCGGCAAATGAGTGAGTGAGTTTGTGTGGAGTGCAGTCCAAGTTTAGCCTCCTAAGACCCAAACCCTAATATTGTGTCTTGAACTTGATCAATGTCTTCAAGCAGGAAGAAGTTTGGCAAGAAAGTGATATCCATTGACCCTCATTTGAGAATCTTTATTCATTCATTAGCCGAACCACTTAATCCCACTACGGTGGCAGGGAAGCTAGAGCCTATCCCAGACAACTCTGGGTGAAGGTGCGGTACATCCTGAAAAGTTTCCCAGTCCATCACAGTGCCGTATGAGGATCTTACAGGGACATACACTACATTATGTAGTTGGGAAAAATATCATGCCTCTCATGAGCACAGTGAGATCTCAAGAGGACAGACTTGTTAATAAAGTCGATGATAAAAGTGGGGATTTATTAGATGAGATGATATTTGTGACTTCATGATGCTTTTAGGGAGCTAACTCAGCTCCAAAAAGAGGTGACGGCTATTGAGACCAAGCTGGAACAGAAACGCAGTGACAGGCACAACCTCCTACAGGCCTGCAAGATGCAAGACATCAAACTGCCCCTTAGATCAGGAACTATGGATGACATCAGTCAGGAAGAGGTAGGGTACTTAGTAAAATCCTACTTATCAATCTCAATGTAGCTAATAAGCCACTTACAGTAAGATTACTGTAGATAATTGTGGTAGATTATGAAATGGTTCTTCTTGGAGCCTCTTCTTACCTGGAAAACCTCTGTTGAAGGTTTCCCTGAGGTTTCTCCAAGAAATCTGTAACCCTACAATCAATTAAACTGACTTCTGTCTCACTTTTACCTGGTGGGTTCTGCATGCAGGGAGGTTCCCAAGTTGATGAGTCTATCAGCAGCCACAAAACCTTCAGCTCGGTGCATGCCAAAGAGGCTCTCATTGAAATCGACTACAGCAACTTACACGAGGACCTCAAAGTATTGCGAAAGCATACACTCGCACCCAAAAAGTCAAATAATTCCTAGAGCAATTTCTATTCAAACAAACTGTATTTTTATCCATGTAAACCATATAGGAGTCAGTCGTCTTCTTTCTGAACAGGATGCTTTGTCCGAAGACGAGATCAAGATTGAGATGAACACTTTGCAGCAGAGGTTGAACGAGCAGCAGAGCATCCTCCAGCGCATCAGCGCTCCCAACATGAAGGCCATGGAGAAGCTAGAGAGCGTCAGAGACAAGTTCCAGGAGACCAGTGATGGTAAGCTAAGCCAGGCAGGAAACTAATCCTAGCTGTAACTTTTTTTCTGAATTAAGATTCTGAGAAACCATTAAGCTTTGTAAAAGCATATATAGAATATATTCATCATATTTGTCATATTAATATATTTTTCAAGCAAAGTATGTTTTTTACCTGTGCCTGCATGGGTTTCCTTCAGGTGCTCCGGTTTCCTCTTACAGTCTAAAGACATGCATATTAGGCTAATTGGATATTCTCGGTAGGACACCTGGCGTAGTGGTTAGCACATCTACCTCACAGCAAGAACGTCTTAATTTTGAGTCAGGGGCTCAGGCGTTTTTGTGTGGAGTTTGTATGTTCTGCCTGTGCTTGCATGGGTTTCCTTTGGGTATTCCGGTTTTCCCCCACAGTCTAAAGACTTGCACATTAGGCTAATTGGTTGTTGCAAATTGCCCCTGTGTGTGAGTATGTTGCCCTACAATAGTCTGGTGAGCTGCTGTAGCCCACCTTTTCCCAGTGTCGGCTGAGATAGGCTCCAGCCTTCCCGTGACCCTAGTAGGATTAAAAGGTTTGGCAAATGAGTGAGTGAGCAAGTGGATATTCTATATTCTATCTGTTGGTCTGGCAAACCCTGTTTTTGCCCAGAGTCTGCTGGGATGGGCTCCGGCCTGCACATGACCCTAATAAAGAACAAAGTGGTTCAGAAAATGCAATGAAATTAATGAATTTCAAACACTGCCTCTGTTTGATCACGAGTTTTCTTCTTGCTCCAAGGTAAAGATGCCCTTTTTTTTAAATCTTGTTTTGCCCTGGAGTTCTCATTTTTTTAAATCAGTTTTCAGATTTGTCTTTATGCATGTTTTCTTTTTCAGAGTTTGAAGCAGCGAGAAAGAGAGCTAAGAAGGCTAAGCAGGCATTTGAACAGATTAAGAAGGAGAGGTTCGATCGATTTAACACCTGCTTTGAGTCTGTCGCCACCAATATCGATGAAATCTACAAAGCCCTCTCCCGTAACAGCAGCGCACAGGTCTGGAACAACAAATCCCATTACTTTATAAGATCAACAGAACTCACTCCGAGGAATCACCCAGCATTTTTCAACCTGATCTCTACCGACTGCATCAGTAGCCTAGGAGCAAACAGTAATTTCAGTGGCTCCCAAAACAAAACACATTCATTCATTTATTTATTCATTCATCTTCTTCCGCTTCTTCCGGGGTCGGGTTGGGAGAGACCCACCACCCTGCGAAGGAAGCTCATTTGAACCGCTTGTATTCGCGATCTCGTTCTTTCAGTCACTACCCGAAGCTTGTGACCATAGGTGAGGGTAGGAACTTAAATTGACTGGTAAACTGAAAATAAAACACCTGTTACTTTGAAAATATTTATAATTGAGGTGAAATGATGATCACTGATTCCATTCTTTTAAATGACTTTAATACGAACATGATACCTTAACATGATCAAGCCCCAAATTATTTATATATATATATATAATTATTATAATTTAGAGTTTAAGAATAATTTATTTAAATCTGACTTATAAGAATCATAGTAAAAATATGCAGGAGCATGTAGTGACTTCTCCAGAAGAGAAGGGAACTGTTGGCAGGTTATTCCAGATCAAAATACACCAAGTGCAAGTATGATTTCCTTTTACATTTTAACTTCAAAAAATGATGGGTCAAAACCTAGTAAGTGCAAATTTGAGTCTATAAAATTTCAGAATATTTATATTGCTATCAGGTGTCACAGAGGTCAGCACGTCTGCCACACAGCAAGAAGGTCCGAGTTTGATTCCCGAGCTCGGACTTTTCTGTGTGGAGTTTGCATGTTCTCCCCATACTTGTGTGGGTTTCCTCTGGGTACTCCAGTTTCCTCCTGTAGTCCATAAACGTGGACAGTAGGCTAATTGGCTGTTCCAAATCGCCCCTAGGTGTGAGTATGAGTGTGAATGGTTGTATGTATGTTGGACCTGCGATGGCCTGGTGAGCTGTTCAGAGTGTACCCCGCCCTCGCCCAGAGTCGGCTGAGATAAGCTCCAGCCTGCCCGCAACCCTAATAAAGGAATGAATATATTGCTTTAAACTCAGAAAAATAAAACCCCTTCTGCATAAGAAAAATCTAAATAAACCCACCAAGTACAAGTACACTTGTGTAGACTTGGAGGCTTGGGTCATGAATCTTTTAGTAGAGGTAAAGGTAAGTAAAAAGTAGAGGAAATCATAATAAACTTTGGATCTTATTGGTACCCTATGTCATAAAAAATTCTCTCATGTTCCGTCAAGCAACAAGCACGGCCTCCAAGTTCATGATGTGTTTTTATTTGATTTTGGGTGCTGTCTCCGCCTCTGTCCTATCATCTTTCTGTTCCCTAATGTGTTCCCTTAACTGTTCTCCAAACTCTTCTGTTCCTTTACCTCTTACTATAGTGCCATTCATCTAATTGTACATTTCTATGCCTTACTTTTACATGTACTTGCATGTTTCGACCCATGACCAAGTTCTTATTTATGCTAACAGTTTATCCCTGTGTGATGCTGTCCGTAAAAATATTAATAGTTCGTTTGTAGGATTAATGCAAATGAGTTTATGTGCTCTACCCCAGGCGTTCCTAGGCCCAGAGAACCCTGAGGAGCCATACTTAGATGGGATCAATTACAACTGTGTGGCTCCAGGAAAGAGATTCAGGCCAATGGACAACCTGTCTGGAGGTGAGAAGACAGTAGCAGCCCTTGCCCTGCTTTTCGCTATTCACAGGTAAATATATCTAAAATACAGCCAATATGTTCTGTACTTTCGTTTTACATATTCTGTACTTCTTATTATGATTTAAAGTGGCAAAAGCCTTAAAGATTATTGGCTGCAAATGATAATTCAGTCAATTAACAATTCAGCAATTTTCATTCAATAATCCACTTACCATAACTCACTCTCTCACTCACGCACTCATTTGCCTACCTAACAACCGCCTAATTTTACTAGGGTCGTGGTGAGGCCAGAGCCTTTGTCAGCCAACACTGAGCAAAGGCGGGGTACACCATTAGCAGCTCACCAGACCACTGCAGGGCCAACAAACATGCATCTATTTACACTCATACTCACACCTAGGGGCAATTTGGAACAGCCAATTAACCTAAAGTACATGTCTTTGGACTGTCAGAGGAAACCAGAGAACCTGGAGGAAACCCTCACAAGCACAGGGTAAACATGCGAACTCCTCACTGTGAGGTGGGCATGCTAACCACTACACCACTATGACGCCACCTACTATAAATACCTTTGACAATACAATCTTCAGTGTGCCAAAAATTATTGACAGCCTTAAGGAATACTATGTTTAAATGTAAAAAATTTAAATACATATTTTAATATCTTTTTTGCTTATCTTTTTATTTTATTATTATTGTCCTGATATGTAGCTTGTATATGTATATTGGAATTAACTGCTGTTACTCCAGGACCATGGGGTGGTATATGAGGCTAAATAAAATGCAGCTACACAACAGTAAGAGATGAGTGTAGGAACATAAACAGACATTTATTATAAATATAATTATTATAAATAATGTGTCTGATGCAGCTTAGTAAAGTGCAGTGGGCAGTGGTATCATGTCAAGGTCAGGTGATTAAGTAGGCCAGGTAAGTGCTGAAAGGCCGTGCGCACTCTGACTGCTTCAGGGAAGAAACTGTTGCGCTATTGGTTGGTGGTGGCTTGGATGCTCCTCTATCTTCCACCAGATGGCAGCTGATCTCTTTATGGTTGTGAGGACTTAATAGCAGAGATTGGTTCTCTTCAGCCTCCTCAGGATGTAGTGCAGCTGTTGTCCTTTCTTGGCTCTGCTGGTGGTGTTGAAAGACCAGGAGAGGTCCTCTGATATGTGAAATCTGATGCTATTGACTCTCTCCACAGTGCAATGTCCACAATCACCTCTGTAGTCTGATTAACAGTAAGAGATACATTGTTGTTTCTACACCATTCTGTGAACTGTTTCACCTCCTCCATGCATGCTGACTCACTGTTGCTGATCTGATCTGCATTTTGCAGCATGGTCATGAGTCAGCAGGGTACACAGTAGTGGACTGTATACACAGCTCTGGGACGCATCTGTGTTTAGTGTAGTGGAGCTGGAGGTGATGCTGCCTACGAAAAAATCTACGAACAGCATTCTTACATAATTGTCGTTTTGTCCAACACTGTCTCTTACCCATTACAGCCACTGCCAAGGTTTTAGAAAGCAGCAAAATCAGGACAGTTTATAATTTGTACACACACACACACACACACACACTGGCTCAGCACATTGTTCTGTGAAGCATTTTATTTAAGTGATAATATGTTTAATATATTTATACTTTAGCTACAAGCCTGCTCCTTTTTTTGTCCTTGATGAGATTGATGCTGCACTGGATAACACGAACATTGGCAAGGTGTGTGGATGTTTTCTGTGAATATATTACACAGCTTATGAATGCATCGAAATGATGTCTGATTCATTTACAACTTTCCGGTTTATTTCCTGAAGGTGGCCAATTATATAAAAGACCAGTCACTTCAAAACTTCCAGGCAGTCGTCATTTCACTAAAAGAAGAGTTTTACACCAAGGCTGATTCTCTCATAGGAGTTTATCCTGAGGTGTGTGTGTGTGTGTGTGTGTGTGT
>JAOUQZ010000017.1:3818539-3830083 GCA_028564935.1 Neosilurus hyrtlii | reverse complement strand
CCAATGTTAATAAACCTTTAAAAGAAATCCCAGATCCAAGTTCGGATGCGTACATTTTGAACCGTGAGCCTGTGGTAGCCGTCTTGGGGCTCGTGGTGTAGTGATTGTGGTGCTGTGCTCATGACCAAGAGGACCTGAATTTGATTCTCCATCAGACCCCCACCATGCTATTACCCCTGGTCAAGGTCTTCGCCACAAGTGCGCCTCTGTCAACCCAACAGTATAAAAGGGTACCAGGTGACCTGCAATGGACTAGCGTTCCATCCGGGAGAGCTTGAACTCCTAGTCGATTCCCGCTACGTGAACCGGGTTAAACTCCAGCCTGACGAGGCAGTGGGCTTGGGTATAAAAGCCCAACAGACTTTACCAGTTTTTTTTTTTTTTTTTTACGTGTTCACATCTGCACTTTTTAGTTTGGGTAAATCAGGATCAGTTCGTTTTCACTCAGGTGTTGACTAAAACAACCACACGACACCCATAAAAGGAGGCGGTCTTTTTCCGATCCCAAATATTCCTTGGAGTGGTTTGTTTGAGGGATCCCGATCCTGCTGATCTACCATGAGCAAGTTAAAAAGCTCCAGTACACAACCTGTACGGTTTTTGTTGTACTCAGCTGTGTGAAGGCAGCACATCATCTTTAATATTTTGGATGTGTGCTGGTGAAGTTATTCCCTGGTATGTTGCTCAAATAAAGACCACGGTTAGAAACAAATGACAATCTTCACATTGGTCAACTAGCACGAGTTCAGAAAAGGTGACCGTCTTCCTGTTTTTATCTTCTGACTCCTGCGTTAACCACATCTGGCCAATACCAGAACATTTAGCGAATGTTCCCATGTGATTTGTCGTGATGCATTTTGCATTCTCGCTTCAGATTTTCTTTCAGTAAAAAGAACCCGAGGTGAGGGGCAAACACTCCAAATTTATAAACTCTGCAACTAATTAAAATCACAGCACAGACTGTAGGTGTAACAAAGAATTTCTAAAATTAAAAACCAAGAGCAGTGTTTTTCTATTAGTACAGATGTCCAGTGTGTGCACTCCAGGCACCATTGAACATCCCTGTTTTTCATTTTCACCGTATTTCTCTGCAGTAAGACCTACGGAAACGTCCTGGTATTGGATGGCGTGATCCAGTGCACAGAGCGAGATGAATTTTCCTACCAAGAAATGATCGCCAACCTTCCATTGTGCTGCCATCCTTGCCCTAAGAAGGTAACCACTGTGTAGTCTCATCCTGACTGCTCCTATAACCTAATTATTATGGTCCAGGATCTCCGGCTTGATCCAGAGATCAAGTTACTGTCTGAGCTGAGTTTCTCACAGCGTCCCTGTTGGTTTCCTCCCACTTCCCAGTACAGTACAGTAGTGTGCAGTGAAGATTATGCACCACCACTTATGTCTAATAAAAAGAAGTAAAAAATGACTTCTCTAATTTTTTGGTGTACATGTATTGAACAATGCTATTGTAGGCAATGAGAACCAAAAAAAAATCATTCTGACAAGTATGCTGCGGTAAAAGCATGGCTAATAAACACTACTGTATGCTGAGCTAGGCTCCACCAGATCCACCGTAACGTGGACCTGGATACAATGTCCATACAGTTTAAGTGGGAAAATGTCGTGCTCCAGAATGATCCTTCGATTTAGGTTAGAAACATTGCAGTCGTTCAGGAATCAGTTTCTTGATTGAAGCATTAAGATTTTACTGTTTCTTGCTGGAATGTCGTTTGTAATTGAATTTTGAATTACGAAAAGCTTTTATGTGGATTTTCATGGAATGTCTACCAGGGGTGGGAGTTCAGACAAGGATCAAAACCGGGTCAAAATCTGGATCCAGGATTTTTTTTTAAGGATCCTTTAACACTATAAGAAAGGACAGTGTCAGTTTGAATGTAGTGGTTCATGTGGATGGATTGCTGGGCTTGGTGGAGGTTTGTGTCTAGTTTAATTAATGATTTATTTTTTTTTATGTGGGGCTGATGGTGTCGTGGGTTCGAGAATCCCACCGTGCTGCTATGACCCCTTGGCGAGGTCCTAACCACAAGTGTGACTCTGTCCACCCAGAAGTATAAATGGGTACCAGGAAAAAAAAAAATGGACCACAGTGATCCACATGCTTCCACTGGAAGGACGATTTCATATTATGCCAATATAGAACAAGCATAGCAAGTTTGAAAGCCCTGGCTTCAGCACGCGGCAAGTAAATGAAGTATATAAGAGAGTTATGGATAGTTGATTTTGTATCTCTTGCCTGCAGTTTAAGCTCAAGCCATTCACCATATTGTGGTGTTTCTACGGAACATCTTACTACTGGATTCGTAGAGTTTTAAAACAGGCACACCCGATGGTGCCTCACATAAGGTTTTGTCTCTGTGAGCAGGTCCTGATCATCGGTGGAGGAGACGGCGGGGTGCTGAGGGAAGTTGTGAAGCATCCGATGGTCGAGTCTGTAGTTCAGTGCGAGATTGATGAGGTGTGTATCAGGTTTCCTGCAGCTCGAGCTGTCTGTAAGACCAGATGTATAGGCTGACCTATTTCACTTTGTTTTTTTATTCTATTCTATTCTATCCTATCTCTCTATCTCTCTCTCTCTCTCTCTATCTCTCTATCTATCTATCTATCTGTCTTTCTTTCTTTGTGATGCCTGAAACAGGATGTTATTAACGTTTCGAAGAAGTACCTCCCCGGCATGGCGAAGGGATTCTTTAGCCCCAAGCTGAGTCTGCATGTAGGAGATGGTTTTGAGTTCATGAAGAAGAACCAGGATGCTTTCGATGTCATCATTACCGACTCCTCGGACCCTGTTGGTAAGCACTGAACAACACATTTTCTTGTTGTGCTTTTAGAACGGGGTCTTGGTGCATTGTAAAGTGTAACTGCACTCAATGTTTGACTGCACTGTATTTTTATTGCCAGGCCCTGCAGAAAGCCTGTTCAAAGAATCCTACTACCAGCTCATGAAAACGGCGCTGCGAGAGGGTGGAATACTTTGCTGCCAAGGTTGATACACATGCTCTTCCCCCATGCTTTTGTAGAATGGTTGTAAAATGTCAGTCAGCCGGAATGAGTTGGTCTTATTTTGTGTCTGTATTTTTTAAGTTTTAAAAATGATAATAAAGATAATGAAGTGTGAGGGAGAGTTACAAAAAAAACAACAAAGGATTGGCAATAGAAAGGGTCTCCTCTCTAAAAGCAACATGGCAGCACGGCTTAGGTTTGCAAAGTTACATCTGAACGAGCTGCAAGCCTTCTGGAACAAAGTCGTTTGGACAGAAAAGACCAAACTCGAGATGTCTGGCCATAATGCACAGCACCATATTTGGTGAAAACCCAAACACACCATATCAGCACAAACACTTCATACCAGCTGTCAAGCATGGTGGTGAAGGGGTGATAATTTGGGCTTGTTTTGCAGCCACTGGCCCTGGCACCTAGCAGCAATTGAGTCAACCATGATTTCCTCTGGTTACTAAAGTATTTTAAAGTCAAATGTGAGGCCGTCTTTCTAGCAGCTAAAGTTTGGCCACAGTTGGGTCGTGGAATAAAACAATCATCCCGAGCACATCAGCAAATCTACAACAGAACGACTGAAAAGGAAAAGAATCAAGGTATTGCACCGACCGAGTCAAAGTCCAAGTCTCAGATTGATTGAAAGACTGGGAGCTTGAAATGCTTAAGAGAGCTGTGCCTAAACAAATGCCCTCAAAAATCAATGAACTGAAGCAATGTTGCAACAAACAGTGGGTCAGAATTCCTCCAAAACAATGTGAGAGACTGATAAAATCATACAGATTGAGATTTCTTCAGTTACTGCTGCTGAAGCTGCTTCTATAAGCTACTGAATCATGACTTAGTTTTTCACATATTGCTTCTGCACTTTTGCTTAATTCTTTTTAATGTAGAAGCTGCTGTGTGTTCTTTTACACATAAGGTTACATTTTAGGAATTCTAGGAATCATTTTAAGGACCTGAATTGTTTTTTTTTTTTTAATTATTGCTTGGTACATTAAACCATAGACCTGAAAGAGGGCATACTTTCTTTTTCACATGGCGGGAACCACTTACATCCGCAAACGTAATATTAAAAGTAATTTGTAATTTATTGCCATTCAGGCATGACTTTTGGAAAAAGAAGCAAAAAACACAAAAATGTAAGTGCTGTTAAAACTTTCGGTCGAGTTCCGGTGTGATAACTGATCTGCAGTTATGGTCGTTTTGCTTTTACAGGGGAGTGTCAGTGGCTTCACTTGGAGCTTATCAAAGAAATGCGCATCTTCTGCAAGTCGCTCTTCCCTGTAGTGGACTACGCTTACTGCACCATCCCCACGTACCCGAGCGGACAGATCGGCTTCATGCTCTGTAGTAAAAACCCGGTAAACACCTTCTCGCTGTAGATTTCCTCCTTGTGTTCGTCTGTGTCCGGACAGCTTTCTTTTTCTTAAGTGCTTCACTTTCCGCAGGACACGAATTTCCGTGAGCCGGTTCGGGAGTTGGCGAGGGAAGAGATCGAGAGCATGGGCCTCAAATATTACAACCCTGAAATTCACCGAGCTGCTTTTATTTTACCTGAATTTGCCAGAAAGGTAAATAAAAAATAACTGTATTTAACAAACTGTTTGGTGCGCTAGAGTGTGAGAAGCAGGAATGTAAATTTATGTACGAGTTTACAATTTATTTACAAAAAAACTTTTAGGTATACACAAAAAAAAAATCAACTTAAGTACTCCGAACTAATCTAATAACTTAAACATGCAGTGTTGTGATGAGGATTTATTCATTTGTTCATTTCCTAAGATGCTTAATCCCAATTAGGGTTATTAGCTGTGCCCATCGCAGCCGACTCTGGGCGAGGGCAGGGCACACCCAGGACAGCCCGCCAGGCTATCACAGGGCAACACACACAACCATTCACACCCACTCTCACACGTAGGGGCAATTTTGAACAGCCAGTTAGCCTGCTGTGCATGTTTTTGGACTGTGGGAGAAAGCTGGAGTACCCGGAGGAAACCTACGCAAGCACGACAAATATATAACAACAAAGAACAACAAAGAATTGCACTGAATATATAAGATTAGGGATTGTTAGGAAAGCAGATGATTATTTGCATTAATACAAAACACCGTACTGTAGAGTTAGCGCAGCTGTAAAGTGTGTTGTCATGGGTTTCCTCTGGGTACTGTGGTTTCCTCTCACAGCCCAAAGGCGTGCACATTAAGTTAATTGGCGATTGCCCCTAGGTGTGAGTGTGAGTCTGAATGGTGGTGCGTGATGGACTGGTGAGTTGTTCAGGGTGTACCATGCCGGTTGAGAGAGGCTCGGACCTCCCAGGGCCTCGAAAGGGAGTGAAGTAGGTGAGTGCTATAATGAAACCCATCAGTGCTGCTGTTTAATGACGTTAATGCCCTTTAACCCGAGATGAAATTCTTCATTTTGCTTTACAACCCAGGAAATATGATCCACTGTTTTCCTTATTAACGGCTGCTAGTTTTATGTTTACATGAGCATTATTTTTTTGGAGTACAGTGGTCTGCTGGAAATCGCTGCAGCGGTGATAACCTGTATTTATCCCCCCTTTCCCCCCTCTCTTTTCATCCCAGGTCCTAAGTGATGTGTAACTGGATTCTCGGCTGCCGTCTTGTCTTAACACTGCTTTGTGAAATCAGGGCGAAGCCGTTAGTGCAGCTGTGTGTGTGTGGGTGCGTGTGTGTGTGAGGACGTGGTGGTGTACTGCCTTTCTCCTGGTCAAGAAAAGGGAATTAATGTGCTTTTTGCACAGTTTTCACTCCGCTCCCCTGAAGACTTCCTGACGTAACAGACTCATTTTTTTTTTATTTATTTGCTTCGTGTTTCTTTCTGTACAGCGTCCACAGTGTTCCGTTTCTTACACAGTGTACAAACTAGTGTTAGATATTTCTCATTATACATGTCATGTGACATGGAATATCATCATCCTGAAGAGGTCAATGCGAGCATTGTCTTATTTCGTGTCCCGTTCCACTCCGGCTCTGTCCTGAGCTTTTCTGTGAATAGCGATCAAACTGCAGCGGCAGCGTTTGAGTGCCGGTGGCTTTCCGAACCATGAACACAAAGTTTTGTTAATGATTCGGATTCATCTGAGAGGTGGCAGATTGGCGGCGAATTTAATCCATTGTCGAGAATTAACAAACATTGAGATACTAATAGCTAACTAGGCTAATGTTTGATAATGAATATCATATTCATTATACATGAAAATGCAACATCATGATTCATTCTGAACTGATAATGATGTATTGCATGTGATTTATACCTCACAGTTAATCCTTATCATGTTTTACTTCTCCTACATTCACTCATAATACTGCAAGAGGCTTGAAAGGAAAGCGTATACAGTGTATTTTGTATAGAACTTTGTGAATTACATGCTGTATCGATATCAGTGCTGGCTTGGGGTCATAATGTCAGAAACAATATGAACTATGAAGAGTAAAAGCCACAACCTGTGCCCTTTTGTGCTGATATGAACTGCCGTTTTAGATCCCCAACAATGTCCAATAACCGGTTCATTCACCCCAGCAAGTTAAAAACTGATCGTTTTTTAAATGTTCCTGGATTAAAGGTAAAACAGCACTTGTTAAATGTTAATCCTGTTCAAATCTCCAGATTAATTTCTTTCTGTGTGCAAAATTTAAGGCTGTCAGCTTCTGTTTTAACGAGTTTATGGATTGTTATTTGAAAACTGAGTCTCATGATGATGGTCTCATCAAGGCCCAAGTTAACAAATTAACATAATCACTCCTAAAATTGTTCTAATAGAAGCTATAAATCTATGATTTTTGCACATGACAGATTGAATTATTAAGTTTAGATTGAGCTTAACTTTCAACAAGTGTTGTGTTTTCCTTTAACAGTGTCACGCTTCGGACCTGTGGGTTTAGGCCACCCTCGTGTACTTGTCGTGTTACTATAAGCAAGGACCTTATTTTTTTCTTTTCTTTTGGAATCTATGAATTCAAGATAATTTTGCTAAGTCTGTAAGATGATTTGAAATAATAAAATCCACAATAGGTAACTGTTTTGTCTCGTCTTTCTGGGAGACACTAGAGGGGGAAGACGTGTATGAAGTACAGCCCCAACTGCAAAGAATTGAGAATGCTGTGTAAAACGTAAATATTAACAGAATGTGCTAATTTTATAAACCTATATTTTATCCTCAACAGAATACGTGACCCCAGCAAAGTAGGTATTAAGTCGGAAATTATGGGATATTTTGTCCAATAAATAATAACTAAATGTGATTTTTTTTCAAGGTCACATGCTTAAAAGGCTGAAAATTCCTGGTAGGTTTTAGTTATTTACTCCAAAACTTTTATAAAATTCTGTATCATTTTAAAGCTTAGGCTATCAGCTACAAAATAGTACCAATAACTCAAAATGTATAATTTCCGACTTAATACCCACTTTTCTGTGATGGGTCACATATAGAAACATCACCTGTTGAAGGTGAGACATTTTACCATTTCATAAAAATTTCTTTGCTCATTTTGAATTTGATGGAAGCAAAACTGTTTGGAGAGGCAACAAAGGGCTGGAAATGTAAGTGGTACCTACAAGAAACAGCTGGAGGAAGATTTTGTGACTAATTTGGTTAACGCAACCGATCGGTAACATCATTGGGTATAAAAAGAGCAACTGGGTGGAAGTTCACCAATCTTCAAGATACCGTCTAGAAATAGTGGACAAATTTAAAAATAGTGTAAAAAAGTAAGGCTGCAAAAATGAAATATCTTGCAGCTATAGCCTAATGGTTAGAGAAGCAGCTTTGGGACTGAAAGGTCACTGGTTCGAGCAGAAAAAATGTGTGGTGGTGGGAGGAATGAGCTGCACCTTCTGCCTTTCTTGAGCAATTCACCAAACCCTCAACTGCTCTCCGGGGCATCAGTGTGTGGCAGCCCACTGCTCCAAGTGTGTGCTCACTTATATAATAATTTCCCTTGCAGGAGTAATACAACATACTATATTGGATGTATGTGATCTTCATGACTTCATTTTACTTTGCATTAAAAACAGGCATGAGTCTGTCATGGTAATCACAGCATGGGCTCGGGAACACTTCCAGAAATCACTGATTTTGAACAGAGTTTACTGTGCCATCTGCCGTCCCATGTACAAAGAAAAACTGAAAAACTCACAAATGCCGATGATAGCAATACTGTTTTGGGCAAAGTTAATCAATAGCGCTGTGAAATAATTGTATAAATTTTTGCATAGATCATATTTTGCCAGATATAATGAGCTGAACATCTGAATCAAAAAAAGGACAGGAAACTGGTGGGTAAAAACAATTCACATTTGTAGACTGACATGTAAACAGGAGTCTGCCTTGATTTCTGAAATGTAAAGCAATCGTTCTGTAGGTTATCATTAAAATTCACACTCCGGATTAGCACAGAGTATAGAAAACGACATGGGTCTGATGCTTCAATTAATATAAAAGCAGATAAAGTGTCAATTTATGGTTTTGAAGTTAAGAAGGTCGTTGGTTTGATTCCCGATCCAGCAGGAAAAATGTGTGGTGGTGGGGGAGTGAGCTGCACCTTCCCTTCCTCCACCTTCATGGCTAAAGTGCCCTTGAGCAAGGAACCTAAACCCCATCTGCTCTCCGGGCGCCCTCCAATGTGTGTGGCAGTCCACTTCTCCGAGTGTGTGTGCTCACTTTGACTGGGTTAAATGCAGAGGTAATAATCTCCCTTGTGGGAATAATACAGTATAGTAAAAAATATATATTATATATTTTAATTATAGTAATAATCAAATATTAAACTGTTGCATTAAGAATTGTAATTGTACTGAATACCTTAGGTTCACCCTCCTGATAAGTGTTTATTATGATGGAAATTTGCTGGGCTTCAGGGAATCCAGCTCACTTTATTACCCTTTTAAATTGTAATTGTATTTAAAACACACAACTGTCATTTAGACTTTATTTTTTTAATACTGATATTTGTTCTTGCAGTTTCTCATCTAACCACCAGATGGCACTATTAACCCTTCTAAGATCTTTTCTAAGCTATTTTGGAAGCCTTGAATGGCAGAAGTAGTCATCAAGAGTAATGAAGAACAAATGTAAATAGACATAAAAGAAATACATGTCTATCCTGGTGTGAAAGTGAAATTGTGAAGTACTAGTGTGTATGTGTGTAAATAAAAATAAATAAAAATAAACTAAAAGTACCTAAAATGCATCCCAGGCACCTATAACCTCATCATGACTTTCTGAGATTTAAGAATTTCAAACTCTTTTCTAAAGTTTATTTAGACCAACTTTATAATATAACTTCCTCCTGTAAAACCCAGTTCTCCTACATGAGATCCCTGTAAAAGGTTTGAAAATCTTACATATTCATCTCTCTCCTACTGGAATTTTAAGAGGTGATATAAAGTTTTGTTGTTTTTTTTGGAGGGGGGGGGGGTTGTCTTCAGTTTTTTGACTCATAAATGTTGTTACAGAGTTGAATAGCCTTCTCAGAAGATGTCAGAGTGTCAGATATCGAGTCTAGTGAATGTTTAAGTTCACCCTCTGGGCTGTTAAAGCTGGAGGCGGTACGGTGGCGCATCCACCTCACAGCAAGAAGGTTCTAGGTTCAAGTCTCAGGCTCGCAGAGAACATTTCTGTGTGGGGTTTGAATGCTCTCCTTCTACTTGTGCAGGTTTCTTCTGGGTATTCCGGTTTCCTCCCACAGTCTAAAGACATGCGCATTAGGCTAACTGGCTGTTCCAAATTAGGTGTGAGTGGGATTGTGTGTGTGTGTGTGTGTGTGTGTGTGTGTGTGTGTGTGTGTGTGTGTGTGTGTGTTGCCCTGCAGTAAACTGGTGAGCTGTTTAGGTTGTACCTCACCTTTGCCCAGTGTCGGCTGAGATAGGTTCCAGCCTCATGTGACCATAATAAGAATAATTGGTTTGGCAATGGATGGATGAGTATTTAAGTATCCTGAAGAACTGTGAAATAGATGGATTGGGAATCGTACTTTGGTGCTCCACTGGTGTCTAAAATGAAAAATAAAGGTCTAAAAAAGGGTCTAACCTTTAATTCAGAAATATCCCAGTCGTTACAAAACCCAACACACTTTATTGGTCAGAAATGTTCCTGCATTAACAGAGAATTAAAGTCGACTGTAAACTTGAGACTTTTCTCAACAGAAGTACATGCTGTGGTTTTTTTTTCCTTCTTCACATGATGGCACTGCACATTTTATTTGTTCAGCAGCAGTCAATTGGCATGAACTCTTCAAACACACTCCATCAGAAGCAAGAGCATGTCGGCACTATATTAATCTCAGCAGAGCTCTAGGGCCCGAAGCCAAGCTGCTGTGAAAAATGGAAAAGCCTGGAATATTAGCTCTCAGCTCCACGAGCTCGGCTTGAGCTCGACTGATACATTCAACAACACGTTTGCCAGCACCACATCAGCTTATTCCATTACGTCAAAAGATGGAGATCAGTGAATGAGAAGCGAGTTAGTTGCAGTCAATTCAAAATACCATTAAGACCCCCCACCCCACCCCCACCACCGTGTGTCACATTATGAATTTTACATGTTTGCAACCTCATATTTCGTTATGAGCACTCACTCTCAGTTGCTCAACCGAGGCTGGAGTCTGTCACAGCCAACACTAGGTGAAGGTAGGGTACAACCTGAACAGCTCTCCAGACCTTTCTGGGCCAACACACACACACACACACACAACCTAGTGTCAATTTAGAGCAGCCAGTTAGCCTACTGTGCATGTCTTTTGGACTGTGGAAGAAAAAAAAGGCCGAGCCCCAGACTTGAACCCAGGACCTTCTTTCAGTGAGGAAGACGACTGTTCTGTCCTACTTAAGAGCAACTGAAAAAAAATTTGCATTATTATTAAAATATTATTTATGTTGCCACTTCTTTTTCTTTCATTCCTTTCGTTTTCTTTTCTTACTTTTCTTTTCTTTTTTTTTAATAAGTTGTATAGAAACTTTGTTTTTTGAAGGAAAAGTTTTATGAGAATAAAATGGGCTGTATTTTCCTGAGGGAAGTGCAATTAATTTTGCAGTTCTCTGTCAGTTCGCTGGATTGACCACCTGGTACCTACCACATAGAAAAAGTGATGTTGAGGATGGTTTTGACTGTTTGTTTTTTGGACTTTTTTGTGGTAAAAATAATGCTCTTTTGCAAGAGCTTGACATTGCTCTTATATATGACTACTGTCACACTTTAAAACAGCAAAAATAAACCATAACATAAGGTCTCAGCTTGCATTTCTTATTTTCCCATGTAGAGTTTCTAAAAACAATGTAGGGACTGATCTATATATTCATCTAGAGATTTTCTGAACTGTTGCTATTATATCTTTCACTTGGCTGTTATATATTGTTTTGGATAAATACATTTGGAAATGTCTGTGTGCGTGTGTGTGTGTGTGTGTGTGTGTGTTGTCTAGCTATTCATCTCAGTGTGGGGACATAAATCTGTTTACACAGTCACATTATGGGGACTTGGCTTCCTTATGGGGACAAACCACAAGTCC
>JAOUQZ010000017.1:3777092-3787706 GCA_028564935.1 Neosilurus hyrtlii | reverse complement strand
TCAGCTGAGATGGGTGCCAGCCTCCCCGCGACCCTAATTAGGAATAAGCGGTTCAGAAAATGAATGAATGAATGAATGCCTACAGTCTTCTCCAGCACATCCCAAAGATTTCCACTAGGGTTAAGGTCAGGACTCTTGGGTGCCAATACATATGTGAAAATGATTCCTCATGCTCCCTGAACCACTCTTTCTAATTTGAGTCCATTAATGTGATAACCTGCTCATTCAGTACATTCATGTCATCAGCTGACTTCATTTTATTGCCACTTTAATGTTGCTGAGCCTCGACCTGACCAACTGGAGTAACAATGCCATGAATCATGGATTACATGCTGTGATCAAGGCTAAATGCACTCCATAAAAATATTAGCGTGTAGGACCTTTTTTTCGCCAAGCAGTGTATTTCGCAGCACAAATTCATTACAGGAACACTATTTAGACGTATACAGTAACATGTTCTTCATTTATTAGAGCCATCAAGCTACTTCTCTACTGCTGAATTCTTCTACCACCTGAATTAAACAGACGCTATTAATACGTCGACCTGTGTTTGAGCTACTGAGATTTGGAGACATTATGACATTTGTGAAACTCATTTAAATGAAGTGACCAGAAACGTGAACAGGTTAATAACTAGCAGATTCAATAACACGTCGAATATGCTTCCTAATGGTGGGTTATGATTTCCGTCACACTAATTTAATTAAAAATCATGGATGCGGGTGAACTTGATCAACTCTTTCTCTGGTGTGACAGGTGACTTCAGAGGGAAATGATACAGTCCGATTCTGTGGCGAGAGTGAGAAAAATTATGATGACTCCCCAAAGAACACCAATCTGTACTCTTCTACCAACACAATGTCTGTGACCTTCAGATCAGATTACTCCAATGAGGAACGATTTACCGGCTTTCAAGCTTATTATACCGCCGAAGGTGAATAACTTGAATAACGTGAATAAGCTACATCTAAGATTTAACTGTGGATTTAACTGTACTATGCAACCAAGTCTCTGATCTACTTACTTAGAATAATGCTGGAGCAAAGTCCATATACTGGTCTCGCCTGTTCACACTCAGCAGCCATCTTGGTAAAGCAAATACAAAGTTATTTTAGGCTAACAAGACTAAATGAAGGGCGAGAGAGCCAAATACCTGCACTTTCAATGGCCACCACTACATAAAACCTGCATGCATAAAATCGCCAGTCGTTAAAAGCCACTCAGGTGTGTTGATGTGCAGCATGGAGGTGTAGTGGTTCGCACGTTCACCCCACAGCAAGAAAGTCCTCAGTTTGAGTCCCAGGCTTGATGAGGCTGGTGCCCATCTCAGCCGACTCTGAGCGAGTGCAGAGTACACCCTGGACAGCTCGCCAGGCCATCGTAGGGCAGAAACACACTAACGGCAATGCAGCCTACTCTTGACGAAAATCACCCCACCCACTGGCAGGTGCCAAAGTAACATAATAATCAATGTTATTCACTTTACCTGTCAGGGGTCACAATGTTGTTAAAGTTATGGTTGATCGGTGTACGGTATATTGACTGCAATAGATTGGTGACCTGTTCAGGGTGTATCCCTACTCTCAAACAAAGGGCTCCAGCTCATCACCCTGACATACAATGGATAAATGGATGGAAGGATGGATATACAGAACATACAATATACTCAGTTTTCTTTGCATTGATAGTTGTTATGATGGGAGAAATTAAGTAAAGAATAATAAGTAAAAAAGTTCATCATTCGTAAACCTCTACTTACCTTTAATGAAGTCCCTTAAATACTTGCTACAAACTCACATTCGGAACATATGGCAGTAATTATCTGTTGCAACTAAGCTGTAACCAGTGAATATTTACAATGTCCTGCGTAACCCCAATCTTCATTGTGAGAACTGCTTACTCATCGCAGAGAATAGGAGGCGCAGAATGAAACTTTGTCAGCAAGAACGCAGATACTAATTGCTCGCTTTCTCTCTGTGCACAGACATTGACGAGTGCGTGATTACGGTGGATGGAGAGCCTGCGTGTGACCATTACTGCCACAATTACGTGGGGGGCTATTACTGCTCTTGCAGACTGGGATACCAGCTCCATGCCAATAAAAAGGATTGCACTGGTAAGGATGCGGAATGAGCATGAACGCTGTGACCTTCAATTAATTTGGTGGCTGATCACTGAAGCAAACGAGGAGCGTTTGTATTAATACTGGAGGCAATGGATTCGCTTTGCTGCATTTGTAACAATTTGCATTCATGATAAACGATGAAGCTGGAAGAGCGCAGATGATTTTTCATTGTTGTTTTTAAATGTCATTTGTGTTAGCAGACCACAGCTTTGTTTGGATATAAATCTTCATGCATAACTAGCTACCGTAGCAATAAAACTTTGAAAAATAAACGTGTCCATGACTCTTTATGTTGAGACGTTTCGGAACGCTCCTGTCTGCCTTTCGGATTGGTGCACAGTATGCAAGGCACCATTGATTATTTCCTGTGTTGAACTTTGCTCCTTTGGCAGTTCGCTCTAGACGGTTGTTTTCTTTTGACTATCAACATTGCTATAGACCTATTTAATGTGTAGCACCACCCTGGTGCCCTGAAGCCACCTCATACAATTGACCCTGTCAGAAGCTGCTGATTACGGTTCCACAGATCAGAGAATAGAGCGGGGAAAATGGCTTGATTACTTTATAACTGAAAGAAATATTACAGAGCGGGTCAGAGTTGCAGATACGTGCAACCATGTGTCACATTCACTGTTGAGTAGTTTTTGTTGTTGTGTTATCTTTATGTTGGTTTGACACCGGGGCCACAATCTCCACAGTTCAAGAAAAACATGGAGTTTCTGAAATGTATTTCTTTTTCTACACTTTCCTATGCTCTCAGTTACAATCTGCAACGCTTTGTTGCGAAGCCAACACAATTTTGCTCGAGATCTGCCATGATTTCCATCACGTTAGCTCAAGTTCTCTTAAGATCACCATGACATGCTCACATGTTGCGTCACATTCTGTTAGATTCTCTTTAGATCTCTCACGTTCAGAAAGTTCTGTTAAGAGCGCTTACGATTTATGACCACGATTTGAGCAAGATTGGGGTATAAAAAGGAGGCAGGGCACATCCAAGAGATGAAACTTGGAGGAATTGTGTTTCCAAGTTCATCAAGATCCCCTACTGGTGCATCAAGGTCTGTTATGCTGTTGCACTCTACTACAATTCCTGCATTCTATCACAGTTGGCGTCAAATTGTAGTAATAATCAGTAATAAGTCATAATGATCTTTGGTCATGATCATCATGATTCCACTAAGTTCCCTCAAGATCATCAGGAGGTTATCTTTCCACTGGTGTGGATTTATTTGCTAGTTTGTCTGTTGGTCTGGCTGTTAGCAACTGTCAGCTTTTCTGACAGATCAATTAAAAAAAAAAAATTTATGGGTAGGTGATAACACAAGGATGTTCCCATTACATATTGGTAAACATCCATGGACTGATGAAATCACCAAAAAAAAAAAAAAAGAATTCTTTGACAAGCAAATTCAAATGAAATTTTTATGCATGATTAGGATCAGAAGCTTTGATGTCAGATCAGGTTTCATCTGGATAAACTCCAGACTGTGCTTTTGGCGGTAATCTAAATTAAATAAAGCATGGAAAATTCTATTTTTTCTAAGCATGTTAGTATGGCAGACCCAGCTTGGGGTACCGTCTACTTAATTTTTATATCTTGACAGAGGTTTGTGCGCTCTGGTTGCTTGTGTTATTATTGAGATCATAAAGTTATTATCCTGTTTAATTGGTCATTTATTTTTTTTTTTTAAAGTGCTAAACTATTGTATTCATGTAAATAATGAGAGTGATATTTAAATTGTTTAATCATGCTTAGGGCAGGTGTGTGAAATTTATTTTACAGTTAAAAGAGTGCAAAAAGTTTGAGTACCCCTGGCGTAAAGTCAATAAATAAATAGTGAAAGTTGTCTTGGTTAGGCCGTGTGATTATTAATACACCTGCACATAAAACACTACATCTTGTCAGTCTGAGGCTAAGTTAATCACTGTAAGCTCCCGAGGGAGCAGCAGGAAGGAATTTAGAAGAAAATTGATACCTGTTTGCTGTTTTAATAGAGTGATGATGGTGGGTAATTAATCACAATTACAAGCATTGATGTGCCTTTTAATTATTGTTCTCTGCTGAAAGAAAGTGACATGACATTATGCTGAGGAATGGGGACAAAGACCTGCATCTGGGTCTCGCTAATGATATAAATTATCTAACCCTTTTCACCTTTGCTAAAGCCAATCACTTTGTCACGTTCTCCTACGTGAGTTTGAGTTACCTGAAGATGAATTGTAGCAGCTGGCAAAAACAGACAGCGTTAATGAGTCTATTGATTAAAACCGTGTCTATTGATGAAACGAAATGAAGAACAAATATCGGCGGATTATTTATTTGCTTCATCTGATTGGTAGGACAATGTTAATAATTTACTCTGACAGCAACTCAAACTGTAAAGTAAAAATACAATGATAATAATAACAAGAAGAATAAAAACATTGGTGCTATTTAACAAAGAAATACACTACAATAATGTATAATATTAATTATTGTGCTGCAATGTTCTGGGCACAGTGGTTAGCATGTCCTTACAGCAAGAAGGTCCTCGGTTTGACCCCTGGGCTTGGAGAGGGCTGGTTTCTGCCAAAAGTCCTTTTCCAAATTGCCCTTATGTATGAATGTGAGTGTGAATGGTTATGTTGGTGTTGGTCATGTGATGGACTGGTAAAAGGAGTGATGGAGCTGTAAAAGGTGTACCCTGTCTTCACCCAGAGTTGGTTAAGATAGGATCCAGACCTCCCTCAACCCTGGTAGGATTGAGTGGTTTAGCAACTGAATGAATGAATGAATGTGGCTCTTATAACTCATTAATAAATAGTAGATTGTTAGCACTGGTACACTGTTGTGGTTTTAGAGAGTTACGAAACACTTTAAGATGTCCTGTTCTTGTAAAACAGGCAGTTTTAGGGATGTAATTGTGATTCGCTTCACACTGGACCAGATTACAAGTGAAAGATGTAAGAGAAAGATATAGTGCACCGTTAATAATAAAACACAAAACTGAACAACTCTTTTTCATTTCTCTAGTGGAATGCAGTGATCAGGTGCTTTTGGGCAGATCAGGTGAGCTGACGAGCCCAGAGTATCCGTTTCCGTACCCCAGAATGAGTCGGTGTGACTACACCATTCGCCTACTGGAGGGTTTCCAAGTAAGCCTTGACTTTGTGGATATCTTTGATGTGGAGACTCATCCAGACGTCCATTGTCCTTACGACATACTCACGGTTGGTACAAGCCAGAAGCTCCTGATGGTTTTTCATGTAAAATCAAACTTGAAATATCAAAGAATTTATGAATCTGCTGCCAATACCTTGGTACACTTAAAATGTCATGTGTAGTCCATGGTTCAGTGTTTTTTTGGGTTGGGGACCTACACATTTACATGTATGGCATTTGGCAGCCAGCCTTATCCATACAACTGAGCAGTTTAGGGTGAAGGTCCTTGATCGAGGACCCAACAGTAGCAAGAGTGGTACTGGGGCTTGAACCACCCAGCACATTAACCAATGAGTCACCACTGCCCCATAATTAGGTAATTTCCAACACAATAGCAGAAAATACAAACTGAAAAGTTCAGGATGAGAGCTTCTTTACCATGGCTATCCAGGTACTGCAACACTGATGAAAGCAATTTGTAGCTCACGGGACAGAAAATAACATAAACTACACATTTGGTCAAATTCAATTCGACTATTGCATCATGGATAGCCAATGAACTTTTCAGCCCATTTTTATTTACTATCTTTGTAGGTGGATTGTGTATGTACTGTGTATTATTATACACAACTTTGATAATATGCCTTTGTGAAGCTTTGACTCCGGATGTAATAATAAATGTGAAGTCAGTCGTCTGTGAGCTGCACTTACCTCTGACATCTTATTTAAAAGTAATTACTCATCTATGATAATAGCTTTGGGTCCTAAGAGACGTCATGCACGGTTAAATGAGTCTGTTGAAATGAGTGCTAGGGGAAAAAAAATGCATTATTCAATTAAATTCTCTATTAAAGCAGAGAAGGCCAGTTGAGAGTTAGAACCTCCTTGTACTGGCGTGCTGCAATAAAAATATAATAAGAAGGCCTATGAAAATATGTTTGCACTAAAAATGTAAATAATTCAATAATAAAACATTAATAGAAATAAGAAATGGAAAATTACTAGTCTAGATTAAGCATAAGTGGAAATGCGTACTGTGGCCAAATATGCTGTATACTATACTCTACACTGGCCAATCAAAAATGAATAAATAAAAGTCACACATTCAAATATTTTGTTGTTCCGCCTTTAGCCTTCCTTACAGCTTGTAACTGCCATAGCATTGTTTCAACAAATGTAAGCAACATCAAAATATTTATTTCCATCCAGTGTCGGGTTCTTTTTTTTTGCAATGTCTTGAATTGATGATGGGAAAAATTAAACCACTCCAAAAAGTCTTCTCCAGCACATCCCGAAAACTTTTAAGGGTAAAGGACAGGGGTGCCAATACATATGTGAAAACGAATCCTCATGCTCTCTGATCATTATTTGAGTCCCTGTTTTATTATCTGTGCCATCAGGGAAGAAAAAGTCCACTAATGTGATAACCTGTTCATTCAGTACATTCAAATCATCAGATGACTTCATTTAACAACCACTTTAATGTTGCTGAGCCTCGACCAGACCAACTGTCCCTACAAACAATTACAATGCATACCTTTTAATTATTATTATTTTTATTTTTTGGTCAGGCAGTGTAGAGTTTTCCCTTCACAAAACTGATTAGGTAAAATACAAGCAGTAACAAACAAACAAAACTAATGCTTGCTTATCAGCTGCTACTCATGAGAACCGTCAAACCTCAAATATCAGCACCTTGCCGTTTTTTTGAAATACAGTAAAATATACAGGAAATCCCAGGTCAGGCTTGTGTAACAGAGTAAATTACATAACTGTACTTTATATTAAATTTATAATAAAATATGCTTTGAAATAAGGTGATGTACAGTTTTTTCTTTCAGTGAAAACTTGAGATATATACATATATTTATTATTTAAATGACACTTCAAATATTGCACATTGTCCCGATAAATGCATCATGTATGAATTCCTCACTGGTAACAAGGCAATCGAGCGACTCTTTATTCTGAGTATTATTCTGAAATCACGAACTAAACCTCATTAAATGAAACATCTGATGAGTCACATTTAATGTGCAGTTTGATGGATCCGGGCGTTATTACTGAGAGTGATTTAATAATGTACTGTCCCAAATATTAATTATAGGTTCAGTTCAAATAATTATCAGTTTGTTCATCTGCAGCTTGTTGTGGCTTTTATAACAAACCAAACCACATTTGTCTCCATATGCAAATGAACTGTCTTTATATTCTTTCATTCTGCCTCTCTCAGGCTTCTGTCTCCTCTTTAAAACAAACGCAGGTTCATCAGGCACGACGACAGCTATTAGAGTGCTCCCAAAGCCCCACTGATCAATGACCCAAAGGCCCATGAATAAGCAATATATGCTCTCTCATGCCTCCTTAACTGCCTGTCTTTATTTCTCCCAGTGGATATAGAGATGCACTTTTCCTGGCATTTTTTCCTCTAAAACAGTTCTGATATGCGGCTGAAACAAAGTCTGCTTTGTCTCTGATTGAAAGATCTCTGCAGGTTCGAGGGAGCATGGCCCATTCTGTGGAACCACGCCACCAGCTAGAATCGAAACGGGCACTCATGAAGTGCATGTGACTTTCCAGTCAGACGGCTCAGGAAAGAATAGAGGCTGGAAGATAAAGTATTCCAGTACAGGTACAGCCTCCGAGCCACTGGGACATTAATGACGCTTTCAATGTTCTTCAGCCTCACATTCACATTTCTTTACTGCAGCGCTGTTTAATTCTCAAATCTGATTGGTTGTTAATTATTTTATTGTAAACAGGAGCTCTGACAGTAATCATGCTGCAAGAAAAATCAGATTTAGATTACTATAATCATTTTAATACATTATTACTTCTACAGTTTATTATATTTTATTTAAATAAAATTATAGGCAGCACGGTGGAGCAGTGGTTAGCACGTCCGCCAAACAGCAAGAAGGCCTGGGTTTGAATTCCCTATGTTTTTCTGAGTGAAGTTTGCATGTTACTTGCGTGGGTTTCCTCCGGGTACTCTGGTTTCCACCCACAGTCCAAAAACATGCACAGTAGGCTCATTCACTGTCCCAAATTGCCCCTAGGTGTGAGAATGAGTGTGAATGGTTGTATGTGTGTTGGCCCTGGCCTGGTGAGCTGTTCAGGGTGTACCTTGTCTTCTCCTCAGTCTGCTGAGATAGGCACCAGCCTCCCCGTGACCCTAATTAGGATTAAGCAGCTTAGAAAATGAATGAATAAATGAATGAACTAAATAAATTATTGTGGGATATCCAATATAATAGACAGACCACTTAGCAGTGCTCCACCAAGGCCAGGATTCATGTCCCTCTGTCTCTTTGTCACGATGTCCACCACACTCAACATTTCTTTAGCATAGCAGAGAAAAGTTAGGCTGTGTCCCAAACAGTGCACCACTTCACAAGAGGGCACACGCGCCATTATTACACACCCTAACAAAGTGTATAGGAAGCATGGGTCAATTTGGAAAAAATAGGGGGAAATGGCTTATTCCACTGACTGCAATTTTGTCTGTGTGTGAATAACTTCTTCTATCTTTCTTTTGCACGCGCACCAGCCCTAATGACGCAACACAACGGGCTGAAAACATGAAGCATGTCAGCTTTGTAGGCAGGGTGTGAAATCGGTAATTTTTTGCATTGTGAACATGGCAGTGGTCTTTCCTCCAGTGTGCACCAAACTTTGAGTGTTCTGTTCTTTTAAACACTTTAATGGTCATGCAGAGAAACATTCAAGCAAATATCAGCGATTAGAATGAAGATACTAACAGTCTGGTAACGTCAGTACCCATCCAAACGTATACTGCCACTTCCAGCTATGTTTGGTGATTTAATTTACTTGGTTTATCGTTTCTCTCTCTCACAGCCAAACCTTGCCCAAACCCAGTGGCTCCCCTCTACGGCCGCATCCACCCGAAGCAGGACCAGTACATTTTAACCGATGCTTTCAACGTCACATGTGATCTAGGTTATGAACTAACTCTGGTATATAAACTCTGCACACAAATTAAACTTTTTTAATCTTATTTTTATTTTTTAAGGTTAAAGTAGCTTTTATATCTTTAGGGAGAAGACAGCTTACCCTTTTATCAAGCCACATGTCTGAAGGGTGGATTTTGGGATGGTCCATTGCCTCTTTGTACATGTAAGCTGACTTTGAATGAGCATGAAGTGTAGAAAATTATCAATGAAGCTTTAATGGTGTGTTGACACCTTAAACCAGGATGTGGAGAGAACCAGCGGATTCAAGCCAGATAACGGATACCATAAATAAACTATTTTGTGAGCTTTATTTGTATTAAATTCCATTCAACCCAATGTATGTGTATTAGTAGCCATTTTTCTTTCTCTGGTAGTGGTGAACTGTGGACCTCCTGATACTGTCAGCAATGGAAGTGTGGAATTCACCACAACCACATATAAATCTACGATCAAGTACAGCTGTGAGGAACTCTATGCCATGAAGGACAGTACAGATGGTGAGAGACATTTTCTATTTTTTCTGAACTACAAAACTACAGGCTTTGGCTTGTATCTCAAACAAAATAAGAATATAATTTTCTTTATTAATAATATATGATTTAAAGCATCAAAAACTTTTTACACAAGTCCAACAAGTAGATAAATTCAATTAAACAATTGGGGCGGCACTGTGGCATAGTGGTTAGCACGTCCACCTTACAGCAAGAAGGTCCTGGGTTTGAGTCCTGGGCTCAGGTGTTTCTGAGTGGAGTTTGCATGTTCTCCTCATGCCTGCATGGGTTTCCCCCAGGAAAATTAGGCTAATTGGCTTTTCCAGATTGCTCATAGCTGTGGATGTGAGTGTGAATAGTGTTGCCCTGCGATGCGCCAGCAAGCTGTTCAGATTGTACCCCGCTTTCGCCAAGTGTCAGCTAAGATAGGCTTTAACCTCCCCGTGGCATTAGTGGTAGGATTAAGTGGTTCAGCAATTGACAGACTAGAGTAATTAAACAAACGAGTCTGATTTAAAACCCTAAGGACATAAGTCGTTCTACCAAAGAAAGGTCAGAGAGAGAAATATGTAATGTTTTGGAATAGTCAAGGCTAAGTCCTGACCTTAATCCAATAGAAATGATCTGAGCAGTTCATATAAGGAAACCCACCTGACACCCAGTCAAGTCAAGGCTGTTCTGTATGGAGGAATGGACTAATCCGTCAATATCAATGTAAAGTTTTTACTCCACAAGGGGGTCAAAAAGAAATAATTTTCTTAAAAAAGAAAACCACGAGACAAAAATACGAGAGTTGGTGATTTAGTCACATGTGGTTCTCTTTACATACTTTTATGACCTTTTTTTTTGGGGGGGTGGGGGGGGGGGGGTTCCCGTTTT
>JAOUQZ010000017.1:3760647-3776992 GCA_028564935.1 Neosilurus hyrtlii | reverse complement strand
ATCCGCCCCCTCGTACGAATGAGCTCACAGACACCCATGATTGGCTGGTGATCGCTGTGAGTGACAGGGAAGTGAGCATATGCCATCCCTCCCTCCTGTGAGCTCGGCCAATTAGCTCCCATGGACTCTCAGTTGCGGATGGCTGCGGCATCAACCTGATCTCCGGGCCGATGTGTCACTCAGGAGCCCTTGAAATCATATTTATGCGGAAATCATATTTATGCAGAAATTTAGACAATTCTAAAGGGTTCACAAACTTTCAAGCACCAATGTACAGAATTCTAAAACATTTGTTAATTGGCATTTCAACTTGTTTCCGCACTATTTAGGAGTCTACACCTGTGCTCATGATGGCCACTGGAGAGACACACAGGGTAGAAGTGGTCCTCCAGACTGTACACCAAGTAAGTAAGTTAATTCAGTTAAATCAGTGACCTGCAATAACCAGTTTTCTTAGATTAACTGGTTGTCTATGTGTGAAAGTCTGTGGAAAGCCTACAGGGAGACTGGCCAAGGTGATTGGAGGAGAGAATGCAGAGAAGAATGAGATTCCCTGGCAGGCAATGATCCTGAAGGGAGCTCGTTTAAAGGGTGGTGGCTCTCTTCTCGGGGATAACTGGGTTCTGACTGCAGCTCATGTCCTGCACGGTTATGGTGATGTGTCAAACCTGCGAGTGAAACTGGGCTTGGTTAAGCGCTCCGATCCCGATGCAGTGGTGGGGATTCCAGAGGACATCTTCATACACCCCAGCTACCATCATGATGGGCTGAACTTCAACAATGACATTGCTTTGATTAAACTGGGGCACAAGGTTCCTATAAGTGCAGCTATTATGCCGGTATGTTTACCAGGAAAAGACGAACGGTATGTCCTGAAGACCAATGACTACGGGACAGTGAGTGGGTGGGGTGTATGGCAAAAGACCAGTACTCGCGGCTCTCATACTCTGAAGTACACAGAGCTGCCTGTGGTCGACTTTGCGGAATGTAAAGCGAAGTACGATGCCCTTGTAACACCAAAAGGGAAGCTGGTAGTAACAGACAATATGGTGTGCGCAGGTTTGACGGAAGGGGGGGTGGATTCATGTCAAGGGGACAGTGGAGGGCCATATGTATTCTTGGACATGCAAAGCCATAGCTGGTACATTGGTGGCATTGTATCTTGGGGATACACTTGTGCTGAAGCAGGGCATTATGGGGTGTACACAAAAGTGACCAGTTATCTTAATTGGATAGAAAAAGTCATGTCAGAAAACAGTTAAATAAACAGTCATTACAGGACAACATGCACCGTACCTCGTCTTTATTTTAGTCAACAGGCTTTGTTTTGTTTTTTAGGTTTGTCGACTCATTTTTATCATGATCCCTACCCCTCAAGTAGACAGACTTAGCAAACCAGCAACCACCTGTAGCATTTGAGCGGATCTCAGAAGCACTGGATGTAATATAGACGAGATGTTGCTTAAAATAAACAAAATGAGACGCTTGAGGTGGGGCAGTGGTGGCCTGGTGGTACGGTGATGGCGTACTGTGATAAACTGTAAAAGTTATAGAATGATTTAAAAAAAGGGAGGCTGTGAATCTCCCTGTGATAAAGACAGCATTTGGACTATAATTCAGTGGCAAGGGGTTTGATCTACATGCTGTAGGATTGAGATCCAGCCTGCTATTAAAGCTTTCAAGACCAGAAGACGTATGCCACCGGAAGTACACAGCATTCACAGGTCAGCCCCTCAGCTGTGACACCGCATACAGAACAACCATTCGCCGAATCCTTAATCAATATAGCAGCGTGCTGCACTGTGCACGTAGACTCATGACTAAGAATTCACCCATGTCATGAACTCATGGCAATTTCAGGGTCAGCGGATTGTTTGCGTGTCGTCAGGCACGCTGCTAAACTTCTTCTCAAATAACCCAATATGTGCTCATTACACTGTAAAGAGCGACCCTGGTGCTTTTAACAAGGCTGTTCCGCTCAACCAGTGGAGCTGTCCATGCACAAAACATTGCCTTCATTACACCCAAAGTCTTCGGCATTATTAGGAGCCAGGCTGTTGTGATGAATCCACACAGACGCTCTAACAAGCCAAGTCTGTGGCTTTGTGTAGATTCTTGTGAAATCTTTTGAAAGCAATCAAAAGAGACTCCTTAGATGAAGAAATTGAAATGCCGTACGAAGAGGACTGTGACATGAAATCAGAACGGAAAAGTAACAAAAAGCAGAAGCGCATGACTTATTTCATGGAGAGCCAATCTTTTTACATTTTTTTGTGTTCATCCATGATTAAATTCATTAGTAGAAAAAGTGACATCTATCAGATATCAGTTTCTTGGTGACCTTTCTGGATTAAAGGTAGAAAATTTGATTAGAAAAGGACTTTAGTGAAGAGTCACTTTCCCGTGAAAGTCCAATTTCGAGTCATGCATTTCTGATTCAAATGCTCATGTGCAGCAAGCTGGATGTGTGGTGATCTGGGGAGACCCATTAGAGCTCAATGTGTGGAAAAGGAGGCAGAAAATTGGGCTGTCCATACATTAAACCATCAGCTTAAAAGAAACCTTAAATATGGCATGAATCACCACAATGATGTGGAAATACATCACTTTATTTCCTTTTTTTCTGTGAAACCCATGTTGTGTTAGTAGTCAGTCAAATCTCACTTTTGTCACTCACAGATTTGAGACAATGGAACATTATTTACTAAAGAGATAACCAAGTGTAATATTGTTGTTTCTTTTGCTCAATCGAGTGATGTATAGATTTATACATGGCCTAAAATCTTCTTTATTAATAGGTGTCCGAGCCTGGGGTAGCTTTTCAGCGCCTTTTCCACTTTTATGTTAGTTTAAGTACTGTCAAGCTTCTGCTTTCTGTTTCAATTCTGCGTGAGCAAGTGGTGGTGTATGAGCCTCTATTTTTTCATTATTAATAATGAATGTAATGTTATACAAGTCAATGATACAGAAGAGACAATCAGCATCAATTCAGCGATGTGACAGCCTTATTGGGTTTCCTCTGTTGGGCACACAGCCCGGGATGGACTGCCGGTCAAGGATGGCTGTGGAATCAACCTAGATTCGAACTTGCGATCTCCAGGTTCATAATCACACACCTTGTCGAGCAACAAAAAAATTCTAAAGGATTCACAAACTTTTAAGCACCACTGAATATCCAGGCAGTAAGGTCTTAGGGATATAACGGTCATATTTCAATAAAATCACAAAATCTCACTTTTTGTTTATTTATTTTCTTTTTTAGAATAAAGGAGACTTTACTGTTCACTGGTGGTGAGGTTACAAGTTAAAAAAAAAAAGTTTCAAACCTTGATTAGCAGTAAAGCGTTATTAGCAATGACACGGTACATCATGCCCAACTGAACCGGCTGTACCTTTACTAATCAGGTCGAATTTAATAACCGTTATTACGTATAATTCCGAGAAGCTTATCATGTAGGGGGCAGGAACACACATATGATTTATTTTAAATATGACAGAGAGCTGTGCATTCAGCCCCTTATAGTTCCCGACTGAAGTGCTGCTGTAAATAAACACACACTAAATGCACCAATGATGTACCGCTGTGAGACGCGCTATATCGTCACGCCAAAGGATAATTTAGTTGTAACTAATGAGGTTCAGTGAAATCAGTGCTTAATTCGGTCATGTTTACATTGGAGTCTTGGTGTTCCTGTGCCTCCGAGATTAGAATTATGAGAGAACTTCTTCAGCTGATTGAAATCATTCTGCAATCTATATAACGTTATTAAAAGATAAACATCACACCTGTAAAACAAAACAATGATTTAATTATTTAAAAGACATTTCAACAGTCTGGGTGGTCGAGTCGTTACATTTAGTGTATGATTATGAATCATTCTAAAAAAATTGTCATTATCACAAAAAAGCAGATTATATATGTAGAAAAAGTCAGTTTGTATATAAAATGTCCTTTGTTATTACATGAAATGTTCAATGAACGTCTGTCATGTTTCACACTTTTAAAAAAACAAGTTTCAAAAACACTTATAATGCTCGGCACCAGGGGATTCTTAAAGCATATGATGTTAAAGAAGATAAACCATCAGCCAGGACTTTCGTCCGAACATTTCTGAGGCACCTAAATATTCTCCTGAATGAATACATGAGTGTATCGCCGCTGAGACTAGACACCGCATGGGCTACTTTCTGCGTTTACTTGTGGTCTTCTCATCGTGTGCCTGCATTGTGGACGACAAACTGTTGTGCTGCGAGTGAGCACTGAGGGACCGCATGGCCTGAACCTGCTGCAGACGTTTACTCAGCTCCACCTCACAGGCCTGAAGTAACATCGCGGTCCTGTCTCTGTCCCAGCCCAGCTCGTCCATCATCGTCTCCACTCCCCGCTTCAGCACCATCTACACACATGCGGGTACAAAACAGTAACCCCACATGCATTTCGAATTCACGTCTTTCGACGTGCCGTGTGCAGCTGGATTATTTATTTTCTTATTTATTTATTTGTCTATTGATTTCATTTGTGCAAAATAATCAATCTTTATTTCCATGCTTTAACGTAATTTGGAATATAATCTGCTGTGTGAATTAAAGGACGTAATAACTGGAAAATAGTGTAAGCAGGAATACTGTGTTTATGTTACAGAGCAACGAAGCGCGCTAGTGCCCCCATGTGGCATGTAATTGTAACTGCAGTATATTTGTGGTTTGGGGGAAAAAATAAAAATATTCACGACCACGCAGAAGGCATCCAAAGTGATTTCATGGGGAGGCTGGAGCCTGTCTCATCCAACACTGTGCAAAGGCAGGGTTCACCCTGAACAGCTCGCCAAACCAACACGCACACACACACACAACCATTCACACTCACACCTACAGGCAGCAGCCAGTTAGCCTAACGGGGATATCTCTAGATTGTGTTAGAAAATCGGGGTAACCGGAGGAAACCCACGCAAGCACAGGGAGAACATGTCCTTAAGGAAGGCCCTTAACATTCAACTGCTGAGCTTTATAAAGGATAAAACAATAATAATAGGTGGCTATGGATAAAGGAATTTTCCAAAAGCCAGAAATAAAAACGATCTCATGATCCGACTCCACTAGCTTTTACTCACATCCGGTTCCTCTAATATCTCGAATATCTAACAAAAAGCTATAAAATGTTGTTTGAGCATGGAACAGTTGTTCAGTGGACAGCACTGTGGCCTCACAGCCTGAAGATTCAGGGTTCGACTCCTAGCCAAGAGCGTTTCTGTGTGGAGTTTTCATGTTCTCCTCATGCTTTCGTGGGTTTCCTGAGGGTACGCTGGTTTCCTCCTACCTTCCAACAACATGCACATTGAGTCAAAGTTGCTAGTTGTTTGCTTCTGTGTTAACCCTTGCAACCAATTCAGGACGCATCCCGCCTCTTGCCCGAAGTCAGCTTGGATTGGCTCCAGATTCTCAGCGTCCCTGACCGATACGCATGATGGATAATGGATGGACGGATGACACACTGAATGGCTGATAAAATTTTATGATTTATTATTTTATGAAGCTCGTGCAAGCGAGACGTAACGTCTTCAGAGGATTTCACTGGGCCTTGCAGGTATTTTACAATCTGCTTTCTTCTTTCAGCCGGACAGACTGATAAAAATAAAAAGTCTACTATATTCTCCCTGCACACCTGAAGGTCATTCATTCATTCGGCGAACCGCTTAATCTTACTAGGGTGGCGGGGAGGCTGGAACCAGACATTCCGGCACTCATCTTGTGATTGGTTCATGATGTACATATTTACCTTTTCACACTGTAATAAAAAAAACCCATGAAGAGACTCGAGTTCCGTACCTGCAGCTCCTCATTAGAGAGCCTTGTTTCAGGACTTGTTTTGTCCTTTAAAACCACCAGCGTCCTCCCGAACCCTACAGCCGAGTTCACCTCAGGGCCATCCGTCTCATCCTGCACCGTCTCACCTGCAACAGGCACAATCTCTAAAAACATCTGCATCTAATCCAGTCTGAATAAAACACTGATCCAACACCATAGAGAGGAATAGAACAGCTTTCCATATTACCACCAGCACCCCCTGCTGGTTAGTCCCGGAATGGCAGCACACTCATTTTAAGAACAGTGGTATCTTTCACAGCACAACAGCACCACCTGTTTGAGGATTTCTATACAACTTCGAATTCTACATTTTATTTTTATTTTATTATTAATAAGTTTGCAAATTTAGATTCCTACCTTGCTGCAAATTCTGGCTGCTCTCTTTCTCTACAACTTTAAGATAAAGCTGCAGAAGCTGTTTGGACTGTCGCTCCTCTTCTCTGCGGTCCAACACTCTCTGCAAGGTGTCTTGTAAATGCTGAGTTTTCTGCTCTGGGAAGGTGAGTGCCGAGGCCAGGTCTGCACAAGGTACAGCCACTAGACTCTGTATTGAACACACATACATACACATTAATTAACTAAATTATCGGGGGCAGCCGTTGCCTAATGGTTAGAGAAGCAGTTTTGGGACCGAAAGGTCTCTGGTTCAATTCCCGAACCAGCAGGAAAAATGTGTGGTGGGGCAGAAAGCTTCCCTTTCTAAACATTCATGGCTGAAGTGCCCTTGAGCAAAACACCTAACAGCCAACTGCTCTCCTGGCACCTCAATGTGTGGCAGCCCACTGCTCGGACTGTGTGGGTCTTGTGTGTGTGTGTGTGTGTGTGTGTGTGTGTGTGTGTGAGATCACTTTAGATGGCTTAAATGCAAATGCAGTAATTTAACTTGCAGGATTAATACAGTATAGCAAAATAATAAAAAAAATAAGTAATGCAGCACTCATAAACACTACTTACAGTATACTCCATTCTGATTGGTCAATTATGGCATTAAGGGTTTTGTTATTTCTTTATAACAGCTTCTGAGAAGCAAAAAACCCAACAACCCATATTTATTCCGATATATTGCAAATAAAACAGGATAACCTCCAGCAAGGTGGTTATTATCAATGAAATGCCTCAGGGGCACATCAGTGTTCCTCCGATCCCTCTGTCAGGGTTTATTTCACAATAACGACTGCCTCTCTGTACACTAGTGGAATAAACACTGCTATGATCGCATCAGTGCACAGAAATGCAATCAATCCTTGTGCACTCAGCAGCCCTGGGACTTGCATTCACAAGCAACTAAGGAACGTGAGTTTGACCTTTAACCTACCCTGTAGACCCCCTCAAATTTAATTTGTTTGCCCTTAAGTCATAATGCAAAGTTTTAAAAAAATCCCTCAACGTGTTCACAAGAATGGTTCACATGAGGCCGCAGTGACTGGCCTTTGAACCTCCAAAATCTAGTCAGCGGATTCGTGGGTCACAGTGGGCATTTGTGCAAAGTTTGCTGGGGAAAAAAAAGTAAAATCCCTGAATACCTTTTCTGAAGTATTGCATTCACAAGAAAGGACTGGATAAACAGTTGGACGTACCTCCCGAAAACAAATTGCATCCGGCCATCCCTACCGCCAGCACGAAGGCGTTAGAGAGCAATGCTGAGATATAAGAATAAACTACATCACATCATCCTGTGATTGATAATCTTCTTCTTGAGTTATAAGGAATAAAACACACCTCTAGATCTGCCTCAGACATGAGAATGATGCTGGCCAGGTCCTGCCTCAGCTGCTCAGCTAAACGGCGCCAGGGTCCCACGCCACTGTCTACAGCGTCTGAGCCCTCATCCAACGACTGCATCGTCATCCATGCTGTACCTCCGTCATCTAAAGAGAACAAAGATCCCGACGAGGTATTGATATGAAGACTTTTTGGTACAAAAAAGAAAAAAATAAAGCTTTTCACCCGCCGACATTCATACATCGCTTTGCAGGCTTCCACGCTTCTTTATCTAGCAACAGCATGAATTTGGTGTTCGGGGGCAGACACAGGAAGTAGGCGTCATCTTCCACAAAGGTTCCGTCATCGTCAAGCACCACGGACACTGATGCATCGGCACTGTAGCCCAGTGCTGCACTACCTACAGGACGAACAGGAAATGGGTTTTATTACATACAGGAGAAGAATTTCTTTTAAAAAATAGAAGAAGAAAAAACAAAAGAGGTGTTTGTTAGAAATAATAAGCCTCTTGTAAACATCACGTACGGTATGCTAAGGCATATTATGTGTGACCTGGTTAGCTAGCATGAGTGCCAGATTAGGCTGGCAGTTTGAACCACAATGCCATATTAGATAAAGAGTATTAGATTACTAGGAAAATATATTCCTCCGAATCAGCTAATTACTGGAGAGACAGAGAGAAAGAGAGGAAGTGAGAGCAACAGAGAGACAGAGAGAGAAAGAGAGGGAGTGAGAGCAACAGAGAGACAGAGAGACAGAGAGAGAAAGAGAGGGAGTGAGAACAACAGAGAGAGAGAGAGAGAAAGAGAGGGAGTGAGAGCAACAGAGAGCGACAGAGAGCGCGACAGAGAGAGAGAGCGACAGAGAGAGAGAGCGCGACAGAGAGAGAGAGCGACAGAGAGCGCGACAGAGAGAGAGAGCGCGACAGAGAGAGAGAGGGAGCGACAGAGAGAGAGAGAGCGACAGAGAGAGAGAGAGCGACAGAGAGAGAGAGCGACAGAGAGAGCGACAGAGAGAGCGACAGAGAGAGCGACAGAGAGAGAGAGATCGACAGAGAGAGAGAGATCGACAGAGAGAGAGAGAGATCGACAGAGAGAGAGAGCGACAGAGAGAGAGAGATCGACAGAGAGGGAGAGAGAGATCGACAGAGAGAGAGAGAGAGATCGACAGAGAGAGAGAGATCGACAGAGAGAGAGAGAGCGACAAAGAGAGAGAGCGACAAAGAGAGAGAGCGACAGAGAGACACAGAAAAAGAGAGAGCAATAGTGACAGAAAGAGAGAGTGAGTGACAGAGACAGCGACAGAGAGAGAGTGAGCGACAGAGAGCGAGAGAGAACGAGTTCAGTCTAATCAGCACTGTGCTGGATTGTACAGTTCTGTCCATGGTGGATCCCAATGAAAGAAGTGGTAACGGTGTGAAGGGTGAAGTAGTCCATGCATGATCGTTCCTTCTATTTAAGGTCACACCCTCCCAGAAATCAGTTCCTGCACCTGCTGAAGAGCAAGTAATTAATGCAGTGTCTGTAGCGAGACTGAAAAAAGAAAAAACTAAATCCTATTTTAAGCGCATTCATCTGGAAAAGTTCGGTCTTTTTCAAATTTTTTATGTTAAATGGTGGAATCTTGAATGCTATTTAGAAAATTAATATTTCCAAATATTAATGATTCCTTATCGAAACACAAATGATCAATTAACATGAAACCTTTTTTAAATTGTCTTAAGAAATATGGCGAGCTGTCCAGGGTGTCCTCCACCCTTGCCTGGAGTCGGCTGCGGTGGGCGCCAGCCTCCATGCGTCCCTAATTAGGATTAAGCGGTTCAGAAGATAAATGAAAGGATGGATGAATACGTAAAGGCCCAACTGTTCGCTGATTTGTTCGTTTATTTAACGGGTTTAAAAAATACATTTCTGACAAACTGGAACTAGAAAAATCCCTGAAGAAATTCTGCGATGTGGCTGCAACTGCTGCAGGAAAACACGTGAAGACTGGCGCGCTTTCACGCTGAGAAGGTCCTGGTTTCGAGTCCCAGGCTTGAGTGTTTCTGTGTGGAGTTAGCAAGTTCCCCACACGCTCGTGTGGGTTTCCTCCGGGTACTCCGGTTTCCTCCTACAGTCCAAACACATGCACATTCGGCTAACTTGCTGTTCCAAACTGCCCCTAGATGTAAGTCTGAACGGTTGTGTGTGTGCTGCCCTGAGCTGTTCAGGGTGTACCCCGCCTACGCCCAGTGTCGGCTGAGATAGGCTCTCTGACTGAAACAGTAAACAACACATTTGTCTCTAACCTCCAGGGTTTATCTATATAAACATAAAGAAACACGAACAGGACAAAGCTGTTCATTTACCTTTAACTCTGAGCTCTTTCAGAGAAACCACCACCACTCCTGAATACTTCTGTCGTGTGACGTTGCACACTTTACAAGGTTTAATCTCCGCCATTATTGTATCAGTTAATCATAAACACACAGTTTAAATCCTCCTTCGGTAATACTTATGTTCCGCTTACAAAAGCGGATTAATTAGATTTCACTCCACTGGAATGTCTCTGTGCCTCAGGCATAACAAAAACACAGCACTTCCTCATCCTCCACTTCCTCCTCCTCCTCCTTCTTCTTCTTCTTCTTCTTCTTCCTCCTCGTTGTTTTATGGCGGTTGGTAAACAGCTATTCGGCGCATTACCGCCACCAACTGGTAAGGAGTGTGAATCACAACGACTTCTTTTTCATCCATCCATTTTTATGTTTTCATTTTCATTTAAGTGGTCTGCCTATTATATTGGACATTATAACATCACAATAATTTATTTAATTCATTCATTTATTCAATATTTCATTCATTTTCTAAATTAGGGCCGCGGGGAGGCTGGAGCCCATCTCAGCCGACTTCGGGCGAAGGCGGGGTACACCCTGAACAACTCTCCAGGCCACTGCGGCGCCGACACACATACAACCATTCACACTCACTCTCACACTTAGGGGCAATTTGGAACCGCCAATCAGGTTACTGTGCATGTTTTTGGACTGGGGAAGAAACCCAGAGGAAACCCACGCAGGAGCAGGGAGAACATACTCCATACAGGAAACACCCGAAGCTCCTGGAGAACCAGGAGCTTATTGCTGTGGGGTGAACGCGCTAACCGCACCACCATATCGCCTCATAATGAATGATTTACACCTAAAAATAGAAGAAAAAAAATAATGCGGTTACACCACAACCCATCAGTGACTCCTCTATGTAGGCAGTGGTGGCTCGGTGGTTAAGGCTCAATGGTTAGTGCTCTGGGTTACAGTTCCAAAGATAGATAAACAACTTTATTAAATCCTGAGGGGAATTTGGTTGTCATAGAAGCAAGACATACATATAAGGTGCAATTTAAAACATGATATATATATATTGTATGTGGGGAAAAAATATCAGTACTACAATTTCATCCAGACAAGCCTGTTCCATGGTTGCCCACTCATCAGGGGATTTATTATAATATATTTATATAATAAATCCACTGATGAGTGGGCAACCACGAAACAGGCTTGTCGGGATGAAATTGTAGTACTGATATTTTTTCCCCACATACAATATATTTAGCTCTACTTTGACGTATCGAGCACTGTTCTATGGAAAAGCGACTCAAGATCTATATATATATATATATATAAAATCACTACAGTATAATTAGTAAACTGATCTAAATTATTTTAAGTAATATAAATAATATAGGATGGTGTGGTTGTGATACAATAAAAAAGCGTAGTATGGATATGTATATGGAAGGTATAAAATAAAATAAAAATTTAAGGGGGTTCAAGCCCCACCAGGACCAAGCTGCCACTGTTGGGCCCTTGAGCAAGGCCCTTAACCCTCTATAGCTCAGGTGAATAAAAATAAATAAATAATAATTAAAAAAACATAAGTCGCTCTGGATAAGGGCATCTGCCAAATGTCATAAATGTAAAAGTCTGTACAGAGTGCGGCACTAAGTGAGGATCTAAAAACAAATTTTCACCATATACACAATACATTATTACAACACACAGTCAGACTGAATCATAGCATGGCCTTCCTTAAGTGTGTGTCTGACTAGGTCTGTGTTCTCATACACTCACGTCTCAGGATGAGATGTGGCACTGATGATCTCACACAACATGTCTGACATCCAGAACCGTTTGTCTGTGTTGAGATGAATCATTTTAAAATGTAAAAATAAAATGCAGTTTTCCTAAAGTGAAGCATTATGTCCTCTGGGTATCTTTAGTAATGAATGCAATCAATGCACCAACTAACCAGTGAATAAATGAATCAATGAATCAATCACTGCTCAGTGACTGCTTTATTCTGTTCAAGATCAGATCTGATTTGAAAGCATACTGCTGAAATTGAAATAAGGGAAGTCTGTTGGGCTTTTTACACTCGAGTCTAGTGGCTCATCAGGCCGGTGCTTATACCCGGTTTCTGTAGCGTGAAGCAACTAGGAGCTCATCTCCTCCTGGATGGTACGCTAGTCCATCACACATTACCTTCCCAGTATTTTTACTGTCCCCTTTATACTGCTGGGTGGACAGAGGCGCACTTGTTGTTAAGACCTTGCCGTGGGGTCTTAGCACAGTGGGAGTCCAACAGGGATTCGAACCCATGATCTCTCAATCAGGAGCCTGGTACACTAACCACTACGCCACCGGCCCCACGCGAAAACAAAACAAAAAAAAAACAGTCGCAAGTTAATCTCGATTATTGTAAACATGATGATTATCATCTTGCAGAGGCACAGTGGTGTTATTTTTATCGTGTTTTGGTTAGCACAAAAAAAAGGTCCTGAGTTCAAGTCTTGGGCTCAGTGAGGGCTTTTCTGGGTACTCTGGTTTCCTCCTATCCAAAGACATGTACATTAGGCTAATTGGCTGTACCAAATCCAGTATCCAGTGTCCAGAGTCGGCTCACAGACTCCAGCCTCCCAGCGACCCTGGTAGAATGAATTGGTTTGACAAACGAATGAATGAAGGAATGAAAAAATCCTTTTTGTAGCATAGATCCTGATAACACTGGGCATAAGGCAGGAATGAACTCTATATGGGATGCCAATCCACCACAGGGCATTGAACACATGCGTGCATCAGTTCAATCACAAGCCAAGGATGTTAAATAGTAACGGCACTGAGTTTCTATTCGGGCGGCACGGTGGTGGAGTGGTTAGCATATCCGCCTCTTAGTAAGAAGTCCTGGGTTTGAATTCCTGGGCTCGAGATGTTTCTGTCTGGAGTTTGCATGTTCTCCCTGTGCTTGCGTGGGTTTCTTCCGGGTACTCTGGTTTCCTCCTACAGTCCAAAAACATGCACATTAGGCTAAACGGCTGTTCCAAATCACCGCTTGGTGTGAGTGCGAGTGTGAATAGTTGTATGTGTGTTGCCCTGCGATGGCCTGGCGAAGTGTTCAGGGTGGACCCCGCCTTCACCCAGAGACGGCTGAGATGGGTGCCTTCCGGTGACCCATCCGGTGAAGTGCTGATGCTGTGCTTGATCTCTACAAAGATGTCCAACAAGGCAACAGTTTCTAAGTAGTAAAATGAAGCATTGTGGAAAGTTTTGTATATACCTTGCAACACATCCTCATTTTGGTAAACATGAAAAAAATTGCAGAAAAAAAAGAGAGAGACTCTTTTCTTTGTAAGTTCTCATAAAAAGGTGAACGCAACATCCATCACTGATTACATCATATGGATTATGCAAACAGTGTCTGGAACACTGAAGGGATTTCATGTGTATTTACATTACTAAAACGCAACACATCCTGTCTGCACAGAAAATTACTTCACACGATGTTATAAATACAGAAATGGATTCGACCACAGTTAAATACTCCTCAGTGCGCCCAATAGAACGACTCAGAACAGAATTGGAGCAACTGATGAGAAGCTGATGTGAAGTCCAGGATGACGATCCTTCTCATCTTCACCCTCTGCCTGATCTCGGGTCAGATATTCCTATTTACTCACTTTATTTCAGGTTTCCTTTCTTAGATTTAATGATAGTAACAAACCAATTTATTTTAACTGACAGGTCCTGTGGGTCAGTCTCAAGTGATTGGATACGCAGGTGGGCGTGTTGTTATACTGTCGAAGCTGATATGGGATTTAAACAATCCTAAATATATTTGCAAGATGGAAGAAGGATGTTGTGATCCTATAATAAGTGGGAATTCAGAAAGCAATATCTATACAGAGAGATTCATGTTGTTTAAAAATTCAGAAGGTTTTTTGCGAGTGTTGATCACGAACTTGAAGCAACAGGATGCTGGAAGGTACAAAATTGGCACAGGGGACCAGGACACTGAGACTGTGAGCCTGGATGTTCGGACAAGTGAGAACATTTTGAATGTTTATTATTGATTCTGATGGAATACCACATACATGATAAGACATAAAATTAATACACTCAGCGTCAATGAAAACATAACACTGGTAATTTTTTCTGTGTGGTAGGATATATTTAGGGATGTACATTTTTTTTTAATAAAATTTTTATATTTGGTTATTTTGGATATTACTCTGATGAGTTTTGCAAAAATTCAACAAGTATTCTAAAAAGTCCTCATTTTATTGACATTTAACAATGGCAAATTTTCAAATTCCTGGCATTTTAATGTCTCGTGTTACCGCCATTAGCATCAGTACAAGCCAAACAATGTGTACGCATTGAATGTACAAAACGTCTAATACTGTCCTGGGGTATGTCAACCCATTCCTGGTACAACACATCTACCAGTTCCTGGGGATTCCTGTGCGGAGGCACATGGCAAGAGACATGTCGTCCCAGGAGGTCCCAGAGGTGCTCATTGGACAAGAACCCATTCTACAGGCCTGTTGAATCGACATTCCACCCTCCAACAGACCCAGTCTGGATGTCGATTGTTCTCTGATAGGTGGGGCATAATGGCATCCAGGACAATGAAAAAAAAAACCTTTTTTCAGCCTGGGTTTATATAGAGAACAAAAAACGATCCCAAAAACTCACAAGATTGGCAGCAAACTCAAGGGGTACAAGAACATTACTCACCTTGCAATTCAAGTGCAGTCAGGTGTGACAGTCGGTCAGTGTCAAAACAACCACCCGGATTTCTCTTGTTTTGCTCCTTACTGCAATTAAATACAAAAACTGAACTAAAATCTAAAACTAGCGTGATATTGTAAATGTTAAATTTTCATTGATGCTAAGTATCTAAGTAATTAGTTAATTAATTAATGGATTTATTGATTTATTGATGGTTGGTTGGTTGATTGATTGATTTCCCATCTGTGTAATTGACAGATTCTTCTTTTGGGGGACCAAAAATATTAACCTCCGTTCAAGGACAGAGTATCAGCATTGTGTGTAACTATCCACTGGAGTTTGACGACTTTCAGAAGTTAATTTACAAAGAGGACAGTGACAATGATCTTGTGAAAGACATCCTTGAATTTACAAATCTTACCCAGGAGGGCAGATTCTCCATTTCTGGAGAGAGAAATGCTAAAGTTCTCCGTTTAATCATCAGCGACGTGAGAGAGGCTGATGGAGGAGTTTACTTATGCGGAGCAGAGAATGTTGAACTACCTGTCCTGTATTACTCCTTCTTCCCAGATACAAAGTTACTTATTACAGGTGAACCTTTTATTCATGACATTTAAACATGAATTCATGTATTCATCAAATTCTCACTAGTGCGGAACGGGTCAATTACAGATCTTAGATTTAAGGCAGAAATAGGCCCACTGGCTGTCAGATGATCAGCATATTGAAGTCAAAGCAAAATTACATCACAACTCATCACTCAATCATTTGCCGAACTGCTTAGGGCAGACATTGAGCAAAGGCGGGGTACATCCTGAACAGCTCATCAGTCAATCACAGGGCCAACACATACACACCCATTTACATCCTGGGGCAATTCGAAACAGCCAATCAGCTTAATGTGAACATCTTTGCACTGTGGGAGGAAATTGGAGTACCTGTAGAAAGCCCATGCAAGCGTAGGGAGAACATACAATCCCTACAGAGAAACGCCCTAACCAAGCCTCGAATCCTCGAACCAGGAAATTCTTGCTTTGAGGCAGATGTCTGAACCACTCCACCACCATGCTGCCCTACACCACAGCTGATATAAATAAATACATTGATTGTTTTTTTCCTACCGTATGAAGATTACGGTCGGCATTTCCAGTATGTCTGTTCCTGTTCTATATTCCGTCTGTTTCTGTGTCCAGATTCTGTCTCTGTCGTCAGCATCACTGTGTGTGTCTGTGTTGCTCTGATGCTGTTTGGAGGACTTGCACTGACCTGCACACTGATATACAAAAGAGCACAGGGTACACTTTACACCCACACAACAGGCATGTCTCTCTGATGCTTACTGAAACGACCTCACGGAATTATTACTGCAGGAAATTATTACTATATAAAAAATGTAGAATGATTATTATATATGTTCCTAGGTAAACCCAATTCTGAGCTTTAACAATCTGGGAAAACTTAACTATTTTTTAAGCAGTTGTATCAGCTGTCTGACCTTTATATTTATTGCAATAACTGTTTTGAATTTGAATTTGAAAGTGGCCTTCTTTTGTGTACTATTACAGGCTCAGCATGTTCATCCAAAAGGAGGATCATCACCAATCAGCAGGTGTGTGTGTGTTTGTGTGTGTGAGACTGTATATATAAATGGTTGCCCAAACCATCATGCTTGGTTGGTATATAAATGTGTATATATATATATAAATGTGTGTATAT
>JAOUQZ010000017.1:3738452-3760547 GCA_028564935.1 Neosilurus hyrtlii | reverse complement strand
CTTGTTTAGTCAAGCATTTTGTTAACAGGCTTTTATTAGGTAAAGGAGCAGATCTGGGGGTTCTCAGGCATAGAAAGTTCTGGTAAATTATCGTTGGGGTGCTGTCGCTTCCTCACTCTACATGCTCACCCAGGTCCATTGACAGTGAAATGGCTCATTGCCCAACATTACAGGCTGCCCTCATGTCTGCCTTATTTCTGATTTCTCTCTTTTTAGTTATGCTGTCATGCCGGAGTCCCTGCTTGCACCCAGCACTAATAAACTCATTCATTCATTCATTCATTCATTCATTTTCTGAACCGCCTAATCCTAATTAGGGTCACGGGGAGGCTGGCGCCCATCTCAGCAGACTCTGGGCGAGGGCGGGGTACACCCTGGACCATCATGGTGCTGATGCTGGCTGGAGTTCTCATCTTGGAAGCCCCTCGCTCCTGCTGATGAAGATCCATATGGGCTTAGATCTGCACCCAGTGACTGTAAAGATGACTTTTCGCTGCTGGTGATATAGACTCTCTTGCTGCAGTTCTTTAGGACTTACAGGGTATAAATACAGGGTTTAGGACTTTACGGTATAACCCTAACCCTAATTTTCTTATATGGTTCGTATTTTATGGTTTCACCCAAATGAGGATGGGTTTCCCTCCTGAGCCTGGTTCCTCTCAAGGTTTCTTACTTTTGTCAACTGAGGGAGTTTTTCCTTGCCACTGTCGCCGCGGGCTTGCTCATTAGGGATGTGTAGGGGTTGTAGAAAACCTTTTAGATTCCTCCCTAATTTAATTTTACTATGTAACGCTGCTTTGTGACAATGTCAATTGTAAAAAAGCGCTATACAAATAAAACTGAATTGAACTGAATTTTCTTGTGAAAGCCTTAAAATATAAACTGTATAAATTTTTAACCTGTTGAGTGTTGTTTATTTGTCAAACATATCAATCCACATGAAAGTAATATAACCACTGTAATTGCTGTATGGATTGTTTATAGATGATTTAATAAACATTACAGGGCCACAATATCAAAAAGAACAACAACAAAAATTCTGGCATCTTTGGAAACAAATTTAAATTATTATTATTATAATTTTAATAAGTGCTTTTTTACCCCCTTTTGACAAACGTGAAGGTCAAATTGAATTTCTAGGATTGAAAAATCAGTGATTGTGTCAAACCCATGTTTTTAATGAAGCAATATGCTGAGTTTGCATGGTGGAAAGAGATAGTGAACCAATAAAATTACACTGAATACATTCCCATACATTCTTATCAAAGAAATGCAGTGCCACCTTCAGGCAATGACAATGACACAACAAGCACAACATTGTTTTTCCTCAGTTACAATAAATTAGTATAAAGTATAAATATACTTATACACAGAGTCACCCTGTAGTGTTAATTTATTCATGTATTAAGTCAGTAAGTGGGGGGTGGGGTTGCAGTGGGTGTAGGGTCATCCACAGGCTCTTCTGCCGCATTTAATCCATATCATGATGTGCCAAAAAAAAAATGTAAATGGGTGCCATTCATTTTGGGAGTTTACTATACAGCTACTGCACAGATATTACAGACCCATTTCACCAACTGCTTAAAGGGAAGAAAGAGGTTTAACCTTTGGATCTTTAATAACCAAAAAAGGTTTCAGAGTGTTATAGGCTGCACTGTGTGAAATGACCTCTAGGTGACAGGAGAGACATTGCAATCAAAGGACCTTTAGTATTTCAGTTAAACCAGACCTTATGAGAATTTATTATGAAACTATCAAATGTAGATCAATTTATAAGAATATAAGCTGCAAAGCTATAAAGTCAATCTACGTTCCTACCCTCACCTACAGTCACAAGCTTTGGTTAGTGACAGAAAGAACAAGTTCTCCGATACAAACAGCTGCAATGAGATATGTGGCAGGTGGTGGGGCTCTCCCTCAGAGATAGGGTGAGATGCCTGGCTGTCTGGTAGGAGCTCAGAGTAGAGATGCTGCTCCTCCATGTTGAGAGGACCGAACTGAGGTGGCTCGGGCTGATTAGAATGCCTCTTGAACACCTTCCTGGTGTGGTGTTTCGGGCATGCCCAACCGAAAAAATATATATATTTAAATGTAAAATTATTGTATAATAATCACAGAGAATGTATATTTTAGACAGCATTGCATCTTAATTAGTTTTTTCACAAAAAGTTTTAAGCACATTTAAAATTTGATGCCATCGACATTTTTCAAAAAATTTGGGAAGGCATAACAAAAGGCTGGAAAAGTAAGCGGTAGTAAAAAGCACAGCTAATGTAAAATTTTGCAACTAACTGGCAACACATTAGTTACATGACTGTGTACAAAAAATCTACCTGAGCAGAGCTTCACCAATCTGTAAAAAAACTTCATCTACAAATTGTCAAGACTTGTTTAGTTAAATTATCTTAAAATAAAAAAATATTCCTCAAACAATATTCTTACCAAGTGTTTGTATCTTACTGCACTCATTTTTTCTCAAACTGCATTTTATAATAAAAATTACAATTACTAGTAGTGCTCTAATTAGTACTGACATGTAGAAGGACACATGAGCACTAGGGTGCCATTGATAAAAAAAATTAATAGGGTTTTATGCCCTCTGAATATGTCAACTTCAAAATAACTCATCAATAAATTAATAAAAGTATGATGAAGATTAGTATTATTTACACTTAGGTTCACTTGCAAAATTGTAATGGTAAAATTAAGAATGAATGTAACAATCAAATGTGACATTCTGCAGGAAATTACTCTTTTGTAAATACATGAAATATCAATTAAATATCTTATAAATCCACATTTTTTTCAAAAATGACATTGTTTTATAGAGGAAATGTACAATTTAACTAAAAGTATACAAAATGCAGGATATTTGCCTTGTTTCTAGACATTCTTCTGCATTCCTCTCTAAAACGTTTCAAGCCTGCTCGAATAGATGACTCAACAGTTCAAGTGGGAATTGAGGGTAACAAATGCAATGGCCCACTTTAGTAGTTTTTAACCAAGTAATGATAAAATAAAAATAAACTTTACTAAAACATTATCCAACTAGATTACAATTATTAACAGCATTAATTAATTATTACAGTTCATTAATGAAAATTTCATCATCATCATCACCATGTTCTCCCGCTTGCTTCATCACACATGATTAATGTCAAATTTCTTGCCTCAGGGACAAACCAATGGGAGGTACTTTGGTGGTCAGTGGTTCCTAATGCTTAACACATTGTAGACTTCCCTCTTGTTTAGGTTGTAATTTTCCAACTTTAATGGCAGCGCTGTTAATCAACTCGAAGTGGCCTTTATCTTTGCTAGGTCATTTCCCCTCAGTTATTTTGAGCTCATCTTCTCGTGGAGCTACTGTAAGATAGTATTATTCCCTTCTTCTCTGGCAATGACAGTCCTTCTTTTTGAGCTCTGGTTGGTTGCTATCCATTGGCACTGTTCAGTGGCTGTTCGTGAGCTGGCAAACTCAAGATCAGCGTTGGCAGAAAAGATGGGTATTGCCAAACCACCTTTCTTCACAGGCAAGAAAAGCAGAAGTTGTTCACTGGCAAAGCATATGTGGCCATCTGTAATTGCTTGGATAAATACTTCATTCAGTTACATCAGGTGTTGCTTGATGTTGGGCATTGTTCTGATGTAGTATGTCAATTTATGTTTGAGGCCATTCACAAATGCTGCATAAGCAGCTTGTGGCTCTTTGGCTGTACTAATAGTTGGTATCACCACAAGCCTACTAATTTCTTGTCGTATTTGCCACTTCCCGTCTCACTTCAAGTGTATCCACTGAGATACTTTCTTGTGCTTTCTCCTTGGCTTATGGCTTTATGACAGGACATGACTTTGATGCATTTGAGTTATTTCCCAGTCTAGGACCATAAATCAAAATATTATCCCACAAGCGTCACAGTTTTAAAAGGTCCCCAGCACCACCCAGATCATCTGCAAAGTTTCAGGTTTGATTATCTTCAATGGGGGGTTATACCAATGGCATTTTCTGGCATTGCGAGGGAATCCCCCTGCATGGTCCCTTCCAATGATGAAATTTCAGCTACACAAAGCACAAATAGGCGAGAAGGAATACTTTAATGATTCCTGATATAAATAGTCAGTGGGGGGCATAAATATTGAATATTATGTAGAAGAACCCTCCAATGAAATGTTATTTGTATCCATCTTGTCAAAGATGCCGCTCATAGCATGCACAGCAACCTCAGTCCACCTGCTTGATCAGCACAACTAGTGTATCTGGCTTAATGACTGAAAGTATAGCTTTCCCAATGATATTTACTACAATGTAGTACCTCACTAACATCAACTGGTCTAACACCTGGGTTCTTGTCTAAGGGAATCCACCGGCTAGGTGAATAAGCTTCCAGGTTTGTGTAAGTTCTGCCATTTTTGACAAGGACCTCTGGTTCAACAGTGCTAATATTTCATGCAATTATAGCTAAGGCACCGGTAAGATTAGAAATGAACAGTGTCACATGCAGCAGTGGGGTTAACAGAAGTAGAAACATAAACAGCTACTAAGATGAAAATTCCATTGGAAAATAATATGTTCTGAGTCTAACAGCACACAGTTCAATATTTGGCCCATACCTCTGCTCTTGTAAGTGGGGATAGAATGTACCTCACGTTTCCCATTATAATAGATGGGAGACACGGCTTATACATTTTCCTCTCTGTGAGCCTCTGCTGTCTCACTGCCTCCCTCCTTCTCCTCTTCTGTCCTCCACCTCTGCATCCATGTCGTGTTTTGCTCCAGATTTCAGCTGGTAAGCCCATGGGTCTGGCTGGTATTCAGGCCGGCATCAGGATAATCAGCTGTTCCCTGGAGTAAACAAAATGTGTGGCGCTGTGGTCCCAACTCTACATGAAAGTAAACATTCCGCAGTGATAAAAAGTACAATACTTATTTGACATATATTTTATGCCTGTACTTCCTGTTAACTAAATAATAAACCAAAACTTGTGGATTCATTTTGCTCACATTTATTCACACAATTACACACACTTTACTAGGTGCCCTCACAACTTGCCTCACTTCTGCTGGAAGCAGGCTTGCCAGTCTGGGAGGTAAGTAAATGATAATATCATGATTATTGATTGATGTAAACAACAGGAATATGAGAAATGAGGGGCAGTGGTGGATTAGTGGTTAAGGTGAGAAGTTACTGATCTGATGGTCAGTGGCTCAATCCCCACTATCACCACTGGTGGGTGATTGAGCAAGCAGCTTAACCCTCAATTGCTCAGATGTATAAAAATGATAATTGTAAGTTGCTCTGGTTAAGTGCTACCAAATGCTGTAAATTAAAAAATGTAAAATAAATACATGTAGATGTACCGAAGGTAAGCTACCATTTTATGTTACATGGAAAATGTGTCATTTTCTGGGTGACCCCAACGTGTGTCTGTGTGTGTGTGCATAGAGGGGTTGCACATGATGTCATATTGGGCGGCATCTGGGAAGGCACTTTTTCACTTAGGATCTGATTTCTGAACAAAGTAAAATGGTGTTTCAGATTTTTTTGTGTATGACTTTTTGAAAGTGACATTTGTAGACAGTAGCCTGATTTATATTGATGTATTAAGAATTGACCTGTCCTGTTAGTAATTTTGCCCATAAATAATAATATATAAGTGTATTACAAATAAGAAACATTTTCCTGTACTTTTACATTTGTACTGAACATTTTATCTGACATTCATGGTACTATTAGGTCTATTAGAACTTAAACATTTCTAAACTTTAGTAATGAACTTATTTTGAGTATACTAAATAGTTTTTTTTTTTTAATGAACCATGATCCAGTCAAAGTTTAATAACACTGTAAACCAATATTTAATCACCAGTCCAAACAAGCTCCAATCAAGTGCTGTCTACAGAATATGGCATGGCATTGTGAAATGGAGTGATAGCCTTCCTTGTTCAAAATCCCTTTGAATCATTCCACATGATTCAAAGGGACACCTTGAGCTAGGCCTTTAACCCTCAATTGCTCAGTTGTATAAAATAACTGTAAGTCGCTCTGGATAAGAGCGTCTGCCAAATGCTGTAAATGTACTGAGTAAATATGATGAAGACAGTGGGGTCTCAAGCGGTTAAAATTTCTCTATGTCCAGGCAATGGTGACTTACAAACTTAGGCTCTATTATATGGAAAATCAACCTCTCACTCTCTCTTTTGCTGAATTGCTTAATCCTATTAGGGTAACAGGAAGGTTGGAGTCTATCTCAGCTGACAGTGGGCAGAGGTTGAGACACACCCTGAACAGCTTGGCTGACCAGAGCCAACAAAGACAACCATTCACTTATATTTATGGCATTTGGCTCAAGGGCCTGACAGTGGTGGTACTGGGGATTGACCCTTCAGATCAGTAACCCCTCATCTTAACCACTGAGCCACCTCTGCCCCAGTCACATTCACATCTAGGGACAATTTGGAACAGACAATTAGCCTAATGGGCATGTCTTTGGACTGTGGGAAGAAACCTGAGTATCTGGAGGAAACTCACACAAACTTTACACAAAAATGACCGAAACCAGGACTCGAACCCAGGACCCTCTTGCTTTGATGCAGACATGCTAGCACTATGTTACTGTGCCGCTCGGAAAATTGACCTGAGTTATTTGTTTGGGTTTCTTCTTGGAACACCTAGTTAAGTTCAAGTTTCAACCATCTCGCTGAAGAATTATGGGATAGTCCTTCTCACTCATTATTCTTCCTACTTTGTCTAACCACGTCGAACAGTTGCTGATCAGTTGGTACTGTACAGAATACTTTTTCTTTGTCTCTGTGGTCACCTACAAATTTTAGGTAGACTTAAAGGTGTTGATTTTGGAGCAGGGGGCACCTTTTTACAGCTTTTTAGAGTACCCATTAGAGGTTTTGAGGAATTCTGAAGTGTGATGTCTGCCTCCAGGTTCTCCTTTCAAACCTCAGGGTCTAAGCGATTACTTGCCCTGCGCGGACTGAAATCACGCCTTGTTACTGCTCTATTTGTTGTACACTGACTTCTAACTGATGTATAGTAATTCTGTTTGTTAAATATTAACTCTCCAACCTTACTAAAGTTAAAACTGGTGCAAAATGAGACTCAGGAGTACTCCTTTCAATGAGTGGCAATATTGCAGAAACAGAAGTGTGTATTTACCTCATTTACACCCCAGTGTTTACAGTCTTGTAAGAATAAAAGCAGAGGCAGACATCTGTTTAACTTAGCCTATTAGCAACATTACACATCATGCACAACACACAAACGCACACACACATGCATAATAATGTGCCAGGGCCACTCAGAAGAGTGTCCAATGGCACAACACACTTTCAATTATTCATAAGCTTCTCATAGGCTGAAAAGAGCAAAAGATTCCTTTACCTGTTTATTATTTCCAGTGGAGTGCTATGAGCTCATATGCAACACCCATCACAAAGCGCACACACCCATGCAAACACAAACCCACATATACTAAAACCATGGTGTGTAATTTCTTGCAGTGCTAAGGATATTCCTACATCTTCAGTGACATACTGTTTTAATCATAACCAGCTTTTGGTGGTGTCATTATCATTTTACAGTAATGCTGTTCTGGAAATAGAAATTTGATGTTATATAAACATGCAAAAAAAAGCTATAAAATTGTTCATTAACGAAACTGTTATTTACATTATATTGTAGCGCACCTAAGACCAATATCCTGGTACTAAAGAGCACTCCTGGGTTCTTTTAGCTAATCTTAGGTATTTTAGTGTTTTAATGGATTTAGAGTCTTGCTGTCTTTCTAGTTATAATATGTGTATTTTCTTACTTAAATGTATTTTCCCAATAAACTAATATTTTCCACTCCTAAAAGGAAGTTCTCACCTTTTCAGCAAAGTAAACACTAGTCACACATGAAATAACTCAATACTCTGAACCATATCCTTATACCAGTAACTAATCACTAAATAAACACTCAATAATCACTAGTTTTAAGTTTAACAAAAAATATACTTTACTGTTAAATAAATTGTAAAGTCTAGTTAAACAGAAATACTTACATAAACATATAGTTTTACCTTTAAATAATACTAAAATAAACAAATCACTTTAGGACCTGGTATAATAACAAAATAATAGCAATTTAAAATATGTACCACAACTCTCTCTCACACACATAAACCGAATCCTGGCCAGCAAACACCAAATCTAACACCAGTTGCAGGCCTGGAGCGACGCTTGGGTGCGGTGTGGTCTCAAACAAACAACCCCTTCACTCCAGATGGAGCACAAGAAATAAAACTCACAGTACCTTTATACCAACGAACTTCCGAACGGCAGAGTACTGGAACAGCAAACCGGCGAGCAGGCAGTCTCTCACACAGCGACCAGCTTCCTCTCATTCTGACCGTGAAGTCCGAAACCTTGGGGAATTTCGTAGAATCAATGTAGTTCCTCCCGAGCAGCAGTAGCAGGTAGCAGCTTAGCAACGAGCACGAGAACAGCTAACTTTACCAGCAGCGTCAGGTTCAGTGTTGTAAATCCCTATAACTCGCAGTCTCTACAGTCCACAATATCCAGTTCAAGTGTATATTCTGTCCGAATGTACATGTGAACATAGAAAGTCTTGGACATACCAACAAAACGTCTGTCACGAATTATTTCTTGGAGTCCAGCACAAGTCAAAGACCTCAGTCAAAGTTCAGTGCATACAAGAAATAATTAAATAATAAACATTTCGATTCAAACATCAAACTACTGCTTCTTGCATTACATACTTCACCTTTTCAATGGAATCTTTTTTAATAGAAATATCATCTTGACAGTAAAAACATTATTAAGGAAAACCTAACTAGGTAATGGACTCAACTACCCAGAATTTCTCTCATTTCCTCAACCAAATAAATCTAATTATTAAATTAGACTAACTATTTCTTGTCCTTATTCCTTAATTAATATTTTATTGTTTAAATAGAACATCTTGATCTCACTCTGTAATTATGAACTTTATGAAATATTACTATTTAATGATGATTAATTTTAATTCATGGCGTTACAATATCATTTAAGATTAAAATTGTATTAAATTATTATATTTGAAGAGGGATGGGTGTATAAATATTGGTTAAAGTTTGGTCAGTTTATTTCCCCAATCTGTTGCTCTGTTGAACTGTAAAAAGTCCAAGTGTCAGGAAACCATGAAAATATCCCACTGTACACATATTTTATCCTCTACTCTAGCTCATGAATACATGATACAGGTTTGCACTCAGTGTGGATAAAAAATTCTGCACTATATTATTTGGCACTATACTGTACAATTCTTTTTATACTGTTTTGTAGCTTTGCATTTTGATCTTTTGCACAGTCCATTTCCTCACTTATAGATAACTGTATTTGGCTAATTATTTTGTAAAAACTTACATACATGCTTCTCTGTACAATGAGTGTATTAACCAGGAGTCAAATTCCTTGTCTGTGTTCACAAACTTGTCAAATAAAGCTGATTCTGATTATAAATGTCCACCTCTAGTGTATACCCTCATACTTCTTAATTATTTGTGTATTTATGATGCAAAAATGTAGATTGTTATCAGAATCTTCATTATTATGTTATAATATGGGTAAGGCTCAAGAAAAACACTCCAGGCTGTAAATGAATTAATGGGGATATTCATATATTAAATAAATTAATTTATATTCATAAATTAATTATTATAGTCTCCTTTGAAAGAGCATGACCAAACCTTCTCAGGCATGTACACTTTGCATCTACCCTAACAGCCCATCTAAACGACCCAAAAGCTCACATTTCCTTTTTTTATTTTTATGTTAACAGGTATTTTACACACATTTAAGCATGTTTTTAAGACATTTGTATAGAAAACATTTGGGAAGAAGACGGGGTTTATGAAAGGATTAAATTGCTTGTTTTTTATAATCGAAGGCAGCAAATGAGTGTATGCACTAATAGTATACACCTAGTTCCGTGTTTTATCTTTTGCCACCAATGTATTTCATAATGCAGCAGCGTTTAAAACTGTGGTAGTATTTTCTTGAATTTAGTGGGCATTTATAGATCCCCTGATTTATTGATTTATTGAAGCCCTGCCCATGCTTGTTAAACGAACAGGAAAAAATTTTCTACAACATTGCTAGCATGGTCTTTTCTGAATATTCTGCATATCATTGACAGTATGCTTGCACCACTTCAAGTGAAAAAAAGATAGCTAAGAAAATTGCACATTTTTTTATACAGGTGTATTTTTCTAACTCATACTACCTACTCAATAACAGCTGCCTTTGTTCATAGAACACATTGCTGTCTGTATTTACCAGGTGATAGCTTTCACCCACAGACAAACCCAAATCTAACACCTGTTTCTTTTTCGCCAATGTTTGGAATAAGCTGTCTTTACTCCGTAAGACACTGACTCAGCTTGACATTGTAAGACACATCTTTTGGGTGTTCAGAGAGCTTTATATTCAAACTTTGCATCTATGTCTTTGGGAAATGTTCATGAAAAGTTTAAAGTGCTAAAACTTGCCTGCAGCTAGAGCAGATAATTGATTTGCAATTAAAAAAAATGGTGCAAAAATAGCACAGGGGGTGTGGACCTGGCAAATAGTAGCAAATTTGAAAATTTTGACCAAATTTGAAGATTTGTTTCTGAGAAATGAATTACTCCAGATATATTTTGTAGCTGATCTAAAAGATCCATCTTATATGAGCTCTAGGTTACTCATCAGGTTGTCTATGTAAACAACAAGAGTCCAAGCATAGCCATCCCATAAGATGAAAAATAATCAGTTTACAAATGTACAAAAGGGTATACATTTTACTTGTGACTTCTATAGCATATACACTGTGTATTTCAGCCAGCAGAGTTAGATTTAGCTCATATTAGGCAATTATCATAAGCTTTCATTGTCTCCATCACTCCGTCTCACTACACCATTTCAACCAAAATCCAATTTCAAAAGTCCAGTTTTTTTTTCCTTGCTCTGGAAATTGGAAGGGAGCATGGGCAAGTTTAGGTCTGTGTCTTTGTGCTTACTAGTCCGTAACGCCACAAAATGCTGAGTTTTTGCTGTATTTTCTGGGATGACTATTGTTCTTCTTCCACCTGGACCAGTGTTCCTCTTTTCTTTTGCATGCCTTAGACTTTTAATAACAAGAGCCTGCTGCCTCTGGGATAAAAACACTGGTGGTTTTGAACCATTTACCAGAAAAGGGGAGGAACCTGTGGAGGGACCTGTGTAATGTTTGAGTCCTGCCCATACCACTTTTCTGGGTGAGATGTCTTTGAGAGTTCTGTGCTGTAAACGTGGTAATGGGGCAGTTTGCAAATCAGATTCCATCATGCTCAGATGATGGGTAGCATGTGTCTTTTCCTCAATGGTCAGTAGGAGGTCTTTAAAATGCTGGCCTGTTTTGCTGTCTAGATGCATTCTGGGAGATACTACTTTTTCAGAGTAGAACATCTGTATCTTTTCCAATTTGTCACCATGCCGGTGTGTAAGGGCCCCTCTTGAACAGTGGTCAGAGTGTGTTGGTCTCAAGTCATTGTCTTTAGCTAGTACTTTACTAGAGTCTTTTTTACTTTCCAAAATGAGAGGAGCATCACAGAAAGAGCAGCCACAGATCTTTGAGCTGCTTTCTTCCTTGCAGGGGCATTTGTGGGGTGACCCAAGTACTAGAAATGAAAACAACATACTACAGAAATAGCTGAACAAATATGTAATTGTATCATCGACAGACAGCATTTATGTATGTATCATGGCATTATGCTGGTTTAACACAGTATCCAAAGGATATACATAATTAGATATTAGAAGTATTACCTTGAGGAAATTGAGCCTTGAGGCTTTCTCTTGTCTCCATATTGATTGCAGTGTCATCACTGGGAAATAAGTCTGCAGGCTGATAGGTAGAGGTAGACTCTCCTTGCTCTGTGCTTGACTGCTTCTCTCTGATGGCTTCTGCTGGCTTCCTCAGGAAATCTCTGTCTTGTGATTGGATCCGCTGTGTCTTACTTGACTGTCTTTGACTCCCATCATTACCAGACTCACTCTGAGACTTCTGAGAACAGATGAATGTCAAAAAGAATAATATGTTTACATTAACTGTGCTGCATTTAACATCACTATCATAGTGTAAGGATTATATGACGTTATATGAAGTTTGTGAACACCTGATCATGACCATTTTTGATTTAGCCATCCTTTGCTCTTATAAGAACCTCCACTATTCTGGAAATGCTTTCCATTACACATTCATTCATTCATTCATTCATCTTCTGAACCACTTATTCCTACTTAGGGTCGCAGGGAGGCTGGCGCCCATCTCAGCCGACTCTGGGCGAGGGCGGGGTACACCCTGGACAGCTCGCCAGGCCATCGCAGGGCTCCATTACACATTGTACCATTTATTGTACTCATGCCCATACTAGGACATTTAAAAGGTCAACCACTGATGTTATGTGACAAGGCCTGCCATACCACTGGTGTTACATTTCCTCCCTGAAGTTTTCAGCATGGTTCCTCTGTGCAGGAGATTCAAGTTCTTGCACAACAACTTTGGCAAACCATGCCTTCATGGATTTCACTTTCTGCAAAGGGGCATTGTCATGTTGGAAAAGATCTTTCACCTTCTTTGTTCCAGGGAAGAGGTGGCATAGTGGTTAAAACCTCCACCTCACAGCAAGAAGGTCCTGGATGCGAGTCCCAAGCTTGATGGGGGCATCTCTGAGTGGAGTTTGCCTGTTATTCCTGTGCTTGTGTGGGGTTTCCTCCGGGTACAGCAGTTTTCTCCCAAACCTCAAAGACATGCACTTTAGGCTAGTTAGCTGTTCTAAATAGCTCCTAAATGTGAGTGTGAATGGCTGTGGGTGTGCTGGCTCAGTGGTGGACTGGCAAGCTGTCAAGAATGTACCAACCTCCACCCAGAATTGGCTGAAATTACACATAGATCTTTGTGACTGTAGTAGAATTAGATGGTCTGGCAAATGAATTCCAGTGAAGGGAATACAAAAACAACATCTGACACAATTGTGCACATCCGGTTTATAGAAGACCCACCTATGGCTGTCATGTTAAGGTGCCCACAAACATTTGGCCAGATAGCATAAACTTATAATGCACATGACACCACAAAATACACAAACTTGAAACAAAAAAATTGAAAGTATACATAAAATAAAAGATTTTGATAATATCAGTAACGTTCCAAATGTGATCTAAACACAGCAACATCGTGCCATGATTGGTGTTTCTCACCACCTGTTGAGTGCGCTGTCAAAATATCCGCCATATTGTTGTGGCGTCATTGGCAGAGTGCATTTATGCTTGGCAGCCTATCAGACCTTACCTAGGTGACAGAACGCAGTGAGGAAACCGAGCCAAACCAAATGCAGCAAGGAAATCAAGTGTTAATGTTGAGCCCTGGTGATAAAGATGGTGAATGACAAAAATTGAGATTGTTAGGGTTTTACAAAGGAAGAAGGAGCCACACACAGGCAGAAGTGGTGGAGAGCACAATATTTAATAGATAGGCAGACAATCCAAAACGGCAGGCAAACTCGTGGTCAGAAAACAGGCAATGGCCAGAGATATCCAAGAAGTAAAAAAAAAGTATGAGGCAGAGGTATCCAAAAATCACAAAAAAAAAAAAAAAAACCAAGAATGGTCAAGGAACAGGCAGGGTCAAAAACTACTAGGCAACAGTTTAAGAAATGCTGGAAAGGCACAGGAGAAATCTCTGGCACAGTATGGCAATGCTTGTGGGAAGATGCTGGGCTTAAATAGGAAGACTAGTGAAGCAGGCAATGAGACATTGGTGAGCTCAATAATGAGTCTGTGGAAATCAAAGGGGACAAACAAAAGCACATGAAAGCAAAATACTAACTAGCAGAAAGTTCCTGACAAATCTATGAAACAGAATGTCCCGATCAGGAACCCAACACCTCTCCTCTGGACCATAACCCTTCCAGTCCACCAAGAACCAAAAGACCACGGCCCCAGCGATGAAATGTGGAAAGTGAGGTAGATGCCGAGGAGGGTAGGGCAAGCTTAAGCCGCACAGCAGCAGAACCCACAACCTTCACAATGGAGTATGGACCAATAAAACGGGGAACTAGTTTCCAGGAGTCCACCTTGAGGGGCCGATCCTGGGTTAGACAATCTTCCTGGTGCTTCATCCTGGCTGAAGAACGTTGCAGAGCCGCCGTTTCCTCTTCCAGACCTGACCACAAATGATGAACAAAGGCATTTGAACCACATCCACAGGTAAATCATGTTACTTGAATATATGATCCGCCATCAAGTCGGCAGTCTCCTTGGCAGAGGGGAGTTTGGGTAGAGGAATGAGGTGCACAGACTTGTGTTTCTTCAACCAGGGTTTATCAAGAACAACTGGAGAATGTGGTGCCTCAATGATGTGAAAACTTGTTTGCTTGTAATGGTCATCTGAAACAAGAACTACAAGGCAACATATTTACAACCACTGGAAAGGCACAGGAAAAAACTCTGGCATGATCTGGCAATGCTTGTGGAGAAATGCTGGGCTTAAATAGGCAGACTAGTGAAGTAGGCAACGAGACCAGTGAGCGCAATAATGTGTCTGTGGAAAGCCAAAGAGGAACAAATGAAAGCACATGATACCAGAAAACTAGAAGGAGTACTAACAGAGATGAACATAAGGGAGTATGGCATGTATAACAATGAGTAGATAGTTTATAAACTGGTTCCAGTGAATTAGCATTAAAAAATGGTCTTGGCCCTATAGGTCTACTTTCAGGGTAGGCTGCTATGTGAGAAAGAGAGATAGAATTGGTTATTAGGCAATTTACTTCCAACTTTGCCAGCTTGTTCATAGCACTGGACTTTTGACATGTTCCATGTCTGGCCGCTTTCCACTACTGTACGTACCCACAATATTTCCACTTCCACCACCGGGATGGGGTGTGGAAATATTGTGGGTACAGCTGTGGGAAGTAGTAGTCTTTCCCAAAGTGTTAACACAGCCTTGATGAATCGGTAGGGCTCCATTTGTCTCTTGTCCGGCAAACCTGTTTCGTCCACTGTTCACAGTGAATTGGATCTTTAGGGAATCTAAATACTATAACCACCATCTCTGGTGTTTGAGTAAAATCCTGCCACACAACGATCTGGCATGTCATCGACAATAAAGAGGAACCCTCAAAACACTGCCACAGTAAACAATCAAACCACAGCTACAAGTGTGGCTTTGTGAGACTGAACTTCTTCCAATTACGTAATTTCGGACTTCTTTCTCTGTGCACTTTCAATGCAGGAGTTAGCGATTATTCAATGGTGTACAATTCAAATTGTCAACAAGTTTCCATGCAAGTGTAAGTTAAATTTGCTTCGTTTAAATAAAATATGCAGATTTTAAAGAAATAAACATGAAAAATGGTGTCATGAGCTCTTTAAATCTTTCTGGCAACACTAAACAAAGAACATTACCTAAAATAGTTCCATATGAATGTTACTGAGCACTGCTGCATAAATACCTGTTGGTGGCTTTTCTCTAATGTGTTGCTCCTCTCATTCCACCCAAGTTTATTTCGAAGGTTCCACTCACTGGATTCCAACTTCTGAGAAAATTGTCATGTCACAGTTAATCTGTATAAGTATTTATGCACAATATTTTTATGAGAATAATTTGGTGGTGTAACACTAAAGCATTTCCTATCTGGATGTGTGTAAGCAAACACATTCCTTGCCACTGTTGCCACAGGCTTGCTCATTAGGAATGTGTAGGGGATTGTGTAAGGGGTTGTAGAAAAATGTTCAAATTTCTTCCTAAATTACTTTTACTATGTAAAGCTGCTTTATGACAATGTCAATTGTAAAAAGCGCTATACAAATTAAACTGAATTGAATTGAATTAATCACAAATCGCATTCCTGTTTGGTTAGAACGAAAGCCAGCAGCATACCAGTTCCTTGTATCTAAAATTAAGGAAGCCTGTGTTGAAGGTTATGGCCAGGCATTCTTGGTGTATGCTTAATAATCTCAGTCTCAGCTGATTTAGGGTTTCCCCAAACTTATAAAAAAAACTTTGGATAATGATTGAAACAAGCACCACTGCATAACCATAAGCTACTCCAGAAATGTGTCTGTCCCAAGGATTGTGCCACTATGCAGCTCTGAACTGATTCAAACTTGCTGTAAAGGTTATGGGATGTTTTGAGAGGTCATAGCAAGTGGTAGCATATAATTTACTGTGCCTCTGGTAAAGATGGGTTTGCCTATGTTTCTATAAAAGAAATAGATCAGTCAGCTCAGTCTGAGATATTGCTTATTTTAACACAAGCTTTAATGATCCTTCAAATCACAAGCTTGTTTTCTGTAAAATAGAGCTTATCAAATTTGCTAAACTTATCAATATTATATTTGCCGACTTCACAATGTTTATATTATTCCACAATTTAAAAATAAAGCCATGCATGCAAAGTGTTTTACCTTCATGTTCTTGGATCCTTTCAGGTGCCTGCTCAGTTTTTTTAAAAGCAGGTGGTAGGTAGCTAAGATGTCGGAGGGTTTGTTGTTGATGACCATTTGTATGATGTCTGAGAGGCCATAGCCAAGAGCCTCAGTCATGTAGTTCAACACAACTGAGTTGAGCTCTTCTGGATGTAGTCTAAGAAAATTATTATATTAAAACTAGTTTTTATATTGTTCTATACCAAAGCCTTGAAAGGAAAATTCCACTTCAGGATACAATGTTTATGTTGAAATGTTTGTGACCTGTTTGTTGATTGTGGCTCTATTCGATTTGTTGGTGTTAACTTTTATTTAACACCTAAAGCCATTTATTCATTCATTCATTCATTCATTTTCTGAGCCGCTTAATCCAGCCGACTCTGGGCAAGGGTAGAGTACACCCTAGACAGCTCGCCAGGCCATTACAATGCAGGATGATTTCATATTAATAAGAAATACAGTGTAGAAGTATTGAAGTCTTTGGTGCAATTTCTGGACTCAAAATTACAGAATGCACTGCATCTGTACAATGCAGTTGAGCTGAATTATGGCAGGTATTCAGACTGATTAGTTAGAAATCTACTAAATAAAGAGCATGACAGAGTTAAAGGGCCACTTCATCACTCTCTTTAGAGCCTCATTTAGCTCAGTTAGTTCAGTTAGCTCAAGTAGTGGCAATGGAAATTAATTTTTCACAACTTTTAGCAGGCAATCATTTTTGATAATAGATGAAGGCAATCTAAGATATACATAACAAATATTAATAAACAATTAATCTTGGATACCAGTGAAGATCAATATTATTAATAATATATTAATGCTCAAACACTTGGGGTAGATTTTTCCTTTAAGCTTTTAGGTGCATTATTTGTTCATTGTGCAGTATCTAAAATGGGATATTTCAAGGCATACTACCTGTTCTTATAGACCAAAGTGTGTAGGGGTCGCTTGGTGTAGCCCTCATTAAGCCAGCTCTCTTCAAGTGCTGTTTTCACACTTGGCCTCTTCTCTGGGTCTGGCTCCAGCAGAGACAAAACAATCTGCACTGCCCCTAATTGCACAAAACAAGAATGAAAAAAATAAGTTGGTGTGATATGAATATATAATAATATAATCATGTGTGTATAGATGTATATGTTTTCATTGGTGTGGGTTTATTGGTTTGTTTGTTTTTCTGTCTGATTGTTGTGATTGCAATGTCGTGTCCACAGTTTTTGACTGATCAATCAAAATTGTTTCTGATTGGGAGAAAATCACACGGCGATGTTCCCAAAATTTTGATGAGAATCCATGCACTGATGACATTACAAAATATTATCAAAAATAAAATAAAAAATCTCTATCTCTGTCAAGACACATCTGATTTAAACAAGATTTGCTATGTATATTTAGGATCAGAAGCATTAATGGTACACCAAATTTCATCTAAATCAGGTTTATGTTTAACATAGAAACTCAAGGGTTTTTTTGGAAGTGCTGTGTTTTTATAGCTTGGAAGAGGTTTGTGCTCTCAGGGTGCTCTTGTTATATATAATTGTTATATTTTTTTTATACAAATCTTTTACTATATTTTAATAGGACAGCTAAACCACAAATAGCATAGACTGTAAGAGATCTCTCCTTAACATGCACATTCACCTCACTGTGGTTTTAGCTCTCTTACATCATTGGAGATGAAGTTTAAATGGCATGCTCCTCTTTCCTTCCACCTTCACAACCCAGAGGTTACTGGAGACTGGCAGGTCGACTTAGCACTGCATGGCCTGTGTGTGCGTTTCTGTAATGCTACCCAAAAATGTTGCCTTTGTGCATGGCCTGCTTGGTCAGGTGGATGTGTTCTCTGTGTCGTAAGACAGAGACGATCACATTTAAACATTCACTTAGGGCCTCATTTACCTCTGGGTTTAAACATTAATGTAGGGCTGCTGTTTAGCCTCTGAGTCTTTAAAGACACACATACACAACTGTCAAATATTTAAATACAATAAAATATTAATATTAATTAACTATTAATATGTTAAGGAAAATGTTATCTATTTTTAATGTATCACTGGATTGCACATTACTGGAGTCCACAAGTGTATAAAAAAGAACACAAAGATATCTTAATTGATCATTAGTTCCTGTTGATAGACAGTGCTATCAATTACATATTGTGTATTTTGCTAGAGTTAACCAACTCTACCAGTTCTTCATGGGTGGCTACAGAAACAACCTGGTGCTTAAGGGTATGTCTAAGTGACTGGGATTGTTAAATCTCCACTGATGCCTTTTTCATATTTAATGTGCTGGATCAGATTATCGGATAATCAGTGTGGGGAGAAGAACAGCTTGTAACACATTACTATCCACACCTCTTATCTAGGTCACCCCCTCCTTCTACCTCTCTTATTGTCCCATTCTGACAATGCCTCTCCTGTCTCTGTGTAAGGTGATATATTTGTCTGCTCGATCCCCTTACCACAGTTGTATTCAGTCATTGATGTGTGTAAAGTCTGCTTCTTTAGTGTGTTCTGGCACTCCAGGGCTTATACTGTTAGCAAGAAAGGGGGGCAACTCGTGAGACAAGGGAGGCAAGTTTGAGTCTGAAGTGAACAACCAAACAAACTAAATGGATTGCTTAAAGAATTTAAAATATAGATACTTTGAGAAACTAGAGTGGCACTCAGAGTGCAAGGTACTGCAGCCAGGCACAAAGGGATTATTTTTATAACTTGGCATAGTTATATTGATATGTCTTCTCCTACTGTGTGCTGGATAAACATTTTGAAAAAAAAATTTCAGGATTTGGAACTTTTTTAAGAACCCACATATAGATCACATCTAAAAGAAAGAAAGAAAGAAAAAAAAGAAAGAAAGAAAGAAAAAAGAAAGAAAGAAAGAAAGAAAAGAAAAAAGAGATAATGTATGGTGTTTGCTAAAAGCTATAATTGTGAGATCTATGGCCTAGGATGTTGCGGAATATTTTTGGAATATTGCCAGAAATTAGGTACCAATAGCAAGTTGGTATTGGCCCTTACAATAAATGGTGAGCAAAAATGTATTTAATTTAGGTTTATTGATACCTATCATGCCTTGTGATATGGCATAATTTAAGTTAGTGTAATAACCTAGCATATTTTTACTTGTGTTTAACAGGTCAACTGAATGGCTTCTGGGAGTCCCATTCAGTTATAACCTGGTTAGTGGAGCTAGAAATTATTGAAATTTTAGTGTGTATAATAAGTTAGCGGGGTTTTTTATTTGAAGAAAATTCAGCTTAACTAATTGTTTAATGAATCTAGTGAAAAGAATCAAAGTTTTCAAGGACACTATCAACATTGATGCCTGACCCTTTCCATGAAGTTCCTTGCTCCATTTTTTTAAGAGATCACAGTGTCTCATGAAGTGTACACTTGAACATTGTCTGTTTAATGAAAATTTTAAATGTTACTAAGCACAAAATAAAATGATTCTAATATAAACCTGCACACGTGTAGATGTGTTACCTTTGCTAATATCAGATGGAATTGTGTTCATTTCTCCATTAATCATTTTTTGATGAAGCTGCTTTATGTTGAATGGCTCTACGGTGAAGGGAAGAGTACCAGTCATCATGGCAAACATGCACACACCCCTGCAAACAAAAATATATATATAAATTCCTCCTTTTCTTATCCACTCTCTAGCTTTATACTTCCCTCCGCTGCTAATCTGACCTCAACTGCAAATCTAAGCCATCAACCTGCCAGCTTGATCCCCCTCTACCTCTCTGGTTAAAGCCTCCATCCATTTACTGACCTCTCTAATAACTGCTATTGTCCATTCTTCCCTCACCTCTGGCATTGCCCCCCCCCCTTAAATCACCCATTGTAACCCCAATTCTGCAGAAACCCGGTGCCGACCCCAATAACTTCAATAATTTTTGCCCCATCTCCAATCTGCCATTTGTTTCCAAAAACTTGGAAAAAAACAGTTGTGGCTCAGCTCCATGATCTCTCAACTCTTTATATGAACAGTGCTTGTCAAAATTACCAACGACCTCCTCACAGAAGCTGATTCTGGACTTCTCACCATCGTGCGGCATTTCAATACAATTTCCCACACCATCCTCATTGACAGACTAGCAGCCATTGAACTATTTGACACATCCCTGGACTGGTTCAAGTCATATCTATGCGGTCGTACTCAGTACAACTAAAAACATTACCATCCCAACATCCCTTCTCTCTTCTGGTGTTCCCCATGGATCTGTGCTTAAACCCTTTCTCTTCATAATCTATCTTATCCCTGTTGCCAATATTTCCCGGAAATATGACATTCCGTTCCATTGTTATGCAGATGGCACCCAGCTCTACCTGTCCACCAAACCTACCTCCTGCATCCACCTCTCTTTCCAGTTGTCTACAGGAAATCAGATTCTGGTTTTTCCTCAATTTTCTCAAACTTAACAGTGACCGAACTCCTTCTAATTGGCACCAAATCCACCATCTCTTAGATCAATAACATCTTCATTGATGACTCCACAGTCTATTCATTCACCCAGGTTAAGAGTCTGGGTGTCATTGTAGACAGCTCTCTATCATTCCAGTCTCATATAAATATCATCCCTCGCTTAGCCTATTTCCATTTACATAACATCTTACACTTGTGCCTGTTTCTATCATCAAACAATACTCCTATTTTGGTCAATACCCTGGTCGCATCCCACCTTAATTAACGTAACTCCCTACTTTTTGATTAACCTGACAAATCCATCCATAAACTTCAATTGGTTCAGAACTCTGACGAAGAAATAATTTCCATAACGCCCTCCAGTCATATAACACCTGTCCTTCAGCAACTCCAGTGGCTTCCCATCAAATTCCGGATGATCTATAAAATTCTATTTCTTGCCTTCGCGTATTTCGCGTATTGAGGGTGAATTCCATTATTACTAATACACGAAACCCAGTTGACCCTTTATCTCCAAATGCATCATTGCTGATATGCCCGAGTTACATTTCTGCTAGTAAGTACAAACATTACATAACCGGCAATCACCAGTGGAAACTGTCTGTAAATTTGGCGTCGGCCAAATTTAACAAGAGTAAATGTAACAGCTCGGTGATAAAGGGTTCAGACAACTCCAAACCTCTACACTACAACATCATATGGAGCAGTTCAGAATCAATATTTATCTAATAACATGACAAAAACATAAAACATTTAAATAAAATATATCATACTCACCAGAGATGCTGATTATTTATAAAAAAAAATCCATCCTCCTTTCTTTTTGCAGGAAGACTTCAATGACACCAGTTTTACTCTGACCAACCAATCATTGGACAGTAAAATGTTGATGTTATTGTGGGCTATCTGGCTCATTGAGGCAATTATGAAACCTGATTGGTTAAAGAAACAGCTCCATTGCTAATATAGTTTAAGTGAACTCGGCCAGTACTACTGATTCTGAAGGCCCTGGGCAGATTAGATTGACATGGCAGTACATAGAGGCTGAAATCTGCATACACTTACTGGGAATAAATTAATACAATTGCACGGAACAAATACTAGATAGTGTTTAGGCCACCACTGGTCTATATATATATATATATATATATATATATAT
>JAOUQZ010000017.1:3672463-3689326 GCA_028564935.1 Neosilurus hyrtlii | reverse complement strand
ACTTCAGAGAACGATTTCTTTTCTCTTCTCTTTCATACATACACACAGATGCATTGTTTCCTTTTTTAACAAACCGGCGTTCCTCGCGCTGCCACTTCCGCTATAAAGCCGTTGGCTTAGTGCCACGCGCCCATTAGCACTCGCGAAGTAACCGTAACAATGTGGTGCCCAGACACGAGAGAGAGAGAGAGAGAGAGAGAGAGAGAGAGAGAGAGAGAGACCTGGCCAGGCCTTACATCACCCCAGCATCAGCACACACCTCCTCTATTCCCATCCGATACTCAAGGAAAATGCTTAAGTTGCTTAGACAAACATTTCACCTAATTGTTCCACTGGAAGTTAGTGAATAAAAACCATAACAATTTATGAGCACATTATTTTTAAGCCTTTAATCCTAAACCTAATTTAACACCGAAGTCTTCATTTTAAGGGGCATAAGCGAGGTGATCTTAAAGAAAAGGTTCACCCACCTCTTCAGTCCGGCGCTCGAGAAGCGCACATGAACTCCCATTTCACCGGGAACGAGATTATTATTATTAATCGACTTTATAATATGAGATAAAACGCACTGGGGGAAACAAAATACACATTCATGGGATTAAAATGAGATAATTAGCAAAAGAATAAAAAAGGAAACTAATTCTAATTTTTATCTTTAAAAAAAGAAATATTTCTTTAATCTACTCTCAAATCACATGTTAAACACACTAAGAGACCATAAATATAAAAATAATATACAGAATGGTTTAGCGAGGGAAGAAAATAAAACTTTGTGAACACTATGCCTAAAAGGTTAAATGCTGTAATCAAAGTAAAGGGGGGCCGCATTAAATATGAACTTTTTTCCTCAAAAAGAGACAGTTATTTTTGTTATTACTATATATTGTTGTTTGTTTATTTATTCTCATCAATATGTTCCAATATTACATGAAATAAATACTTGATATAATAATAATAATAATAATAATAATAATAATAATAATAATAATAATAATTATTATTATTATTATTATTATTATTATTATTATTATTATATTGCTGTTGTTGTTCTTGTAAACAATACAACTACTAAAATATGAGCAATTAAATAAATTAAAATACTTTCTATTATAGTTACAGTTCTAAATAATTTCAGTAACCTGCATTTTATATCAATTATTAAATTAAAATTAAAATACGCAGAGGGATGTTCTATTTATCTATATATCTACATTTATATCTATTTATGTGTTTATTTTATTTGCACGCTTTATTAAAGGCTAAACATAATATCAGAAATATCGGAATGGTGACTTGTTTGGCAGATTAGACATTTGCGGGGAAACACCAAAATATTAAGCACACACGTGCTGGGCTTTCTGTTCTTATACGAAATGCATGATTAGATGATTAATTAGAAGAAACGTCGTAGAGCCAGGTAAACGCTACAGTAAGGGAATAAAGCACAGGCACTGTAGTTTGGAAGGTAAAATCAGTTCCTCAGTGTGTAGTATTGCAGTAGTGTAGTATTTTAGTACGTACTAAATAAGTCGTTTGTGATTCGATTATTCGTTTCCTATTAAAATGTCTAAGCCATGCTGTGAACAAAACGCGAGCATATATATTATTATTACTATTGTTATATTAACATTAATAGTTATATTTAAGGTACTATTACAGTATTGATAAAATTGTGTAGTATAATATATAGTATTTGTTTATATATACTATTTATAAGACAGTATAGTATTATATATAGTATATATTTTTTGATAATTTATAAAATTGTATATATACACAGCACAATGTATGCAAACATGTAAATACAGCATATGTATCTGCATTGGCTGTGTATATGTATATATTTATGCATGTGTAACTATTTACCTAAGTTCTGATGTAGCTTAGCAGCAATTTGAATGAAAAGGAAAAGTGAACAGAGCAGCTTGATCTTAAAAATCTGCGCTCAGCTCAAAACGCGTCATTCACATGCAATATTTACTGGAAATTCTGTTTTATTCATCCATTTATTTGTTTGTTTGTTTGTTTGTTTGTTTGTTTTGTTTAATTATTTGTTTATTTATATTTACTTTTTGCATCACTGCACAAGTAAGGCAGTAGTAGACTTAAGGTTGTTTTCGGTGTGTTGACATTGCACGTTTCCGGTAGATTTTGATGTTGCATAACTACAAAGTAAAATCCATAGTACTAAATAAACATATTCATATTGGCACTTAACCACTGATTAAGTCAACAAACTGGTATTTGCATATGGAATGAAAACATACGGGCATGAATTCAGACTTATGATGATGATGATGATGATGATGATTATTATTATTATTATTATTATTATTATTATTATTATTATTATTTTGTTGAACTGCATAATGTCGTTTCATGTGTGTACATCGTAATAAGCAATTAAAGTGATAGATGTTTGGAGAGTTTAAGAGCTGAGACATGCTGAGAGATGTTGCTAACGGCCATTGCACGCGCAGAGAAATTACGCCTTGAATTGATATGCAACATTTGTTGGATCTTTAAAATGTTTATCTCTTACAACTAATTTTCTCTTTCGTTAACGAGTGTCGGTGTTGACACCCCAGAAACCTGAGACCTGTTTATATAGGCTTGGTTTGCTCTATATATTCACACGTGTGCACTAACAGACAAATTCTCCAAGTAACCGCGCTGTAATTTTGTGCCTTCCAAATTGCTGAGGAGCTTCATCTGCGCGGGTCAACGTGAAGTTAAATATACTGACGTGGTTATCCATGTATTTTTATTTTTTTTATTTAGCTTAATAATATTTGTTATGCCATTATTCCTATTGTGCAATGGCCCTGTTCCCACTTTTACTATGAAACAGTTCGTGTGCACCCCAACCCACGCCGCCCGTTCTTTAATTTAGAGTTAAATCCAGTTGATTGTGATACTGAAATTTACTGCTACTCGGGGAACTATTTACTGAGAAGCTGCAGTCTTCTTGTGTCATGCTGTATTAGTCTGACATCTCTTATTACCGTGTGAAATAACCGCGCGCCCCGTGCTGATCTGGGTGTAGATTTGGTAATTATAATATATGATTGGCTCGCAGTAGCTGGCGAGGGAGGTGATGAGGAACTATGTGGAGCATGTGCAGCCACACTGTGAAAATGATCACAATGATGTGACTGCGTTGAGCTCAGGGCTCAGGAGTGATGGTGTATTCAGCCCTGCGGGTTGCCAGATCAGAATGTTAACCCTTTGACCAAACAGAGGTTTAATCTTTCCCAATCCTCTTTATATGTTACCGAATACTTGGTACCTATGAGCTACTTTCAGTGAATCTAAACAACATAATATTCTGCATGTGAAATCAATTTATTTAGTTTTTCAATCCAATCTGGCAACCTAGCGGGGCCGCTCATTTTACCACATAAGGGCGGCACGCGCGTTACGAGGAGAGGAGGGCGACGCTCGGCGCTCTGTGTGCCTATTGGCCGTTGGTGTTGGTGATTGGCACGCGCCAGTCCGGCCCCTTTCAGGCCCTGGTTATTGGCGCTTTAACCGGTGTCGGTCGCTACCTCTCGGTGTCCGCGCGCGCGTACTGACAGATCAAACGTTAGCGCTTGGAAAACAACGTCTCAGCGTCATTTGGCTCGTGCTTCCGTCGATGTCCGTTCCTGAAGGTGAATAAATACCGAATCGGATTGATTTCAGCAGAAGTGGATGCGCTCTTGGAACTTTTTTAAAGCATGGCCGAGAAGCGGCGGTCTCCGTGCACCATGAGCCTGAAGGCGCACGCGTTTTCTGTGGAGGCATTGATCGGCGCGGAGAAACGGAGGAAACTCGACGATGAGGACAGCGAGAGCTGTTTTGGGGAAGTAAACGAGGTTGCGAGTCTGGCCGGGAGCGCCTGCGGCGGCGGGAGAGACTGTGATGTTTCCCGTAAGTTCCGAGCAGATTTAAGGGTTCCGTTAGATCGCAGGAACCAAAAACCCCCTGAAGGAAATATGAATATAGCATATAGGTTTACGTAATACTTTTATTGCTATTTAAGTTTTAGGGGAAAAAATAATTAAAGATAGAGTTTAAAAGGGGGTTTAAATGTAAAATATTTGTGCATTAACTGATTTACTGAATGTTGGTGTTTTGACTTTGCAGACGCAGATTATGCACCAGGCCCGTCTGATCATTGGTCTGAGATTCGATTTTTTAGATTAAAAACAGCAAATAATTTTCTGTTATATTTCCTAATGCGACAAAAATATTTTAGTCTGTATTTAGTGTTAATGTCGTTTAAAATTATGAACTGTTTCTTGCAGAAGCAGCAAAAAACAGAGAAGAGAAATAATCATCTGAATATCTGACAGTCAGGGCATAATGAATTTGTAATTAATGGATTTAGATCGATTTAAGAAGTAGTCAGTTTTTTCATATTTGGGGTTAATTGTGCTACGAATAATACTTATTATTATTGTTGTTATTATTATTGTTATTATTAATGTTATTATAAGTGGGTTTTGTATTTACTATATTATTACTATTATTATTAGTAGTAGCATTATTATTATTATTATTATTATTATTATTATTATTATTATTATTATTATTGCTATTATTGCTATTATGCTCTGCGGTGGCCTGGCGAGCTGTCCAGGGTGTACTCTGTCCTCTGTCGGATGAGATGGGTGCCAGCCTCCCAGCGACCCTAAGTAGGATTAAGCGGTTCAGAAAATGAATGAATGAATGAATTATTGCTATTAAGCTATAGTAACTAAATAAGTTTTTGTCCTGCCATATTGCAAAAATACAAAATCGATATTACATTACAGTAGTTACCCGATAGGAGTCGTAAAGATGATATTACAAAATCATCTGTGTTTATGAACTCACCCACATGCACAATATCAAAGTAACCCATAAAAAGAAATAAGTTAGTTGTGGACATAAAGAAAATCCAAAGCAAATACTCTACATTAGCATCCAGGAAAATTACTTTACTGTAATAATCGACATTTAGCAATAGTTCAGTACAGATAGGAGTGGGCTACATGCATCTTTTAAATATTTTGTAGTAGATTAGTATGCGGTTTAATGAAGTTTAGTTTAGTAATGACCAGGGAGTGTGAATAAATATCTGTTAATAAAATGTGAAAATATCCATAAAATAATTAAATTAAAAATAATAAAAACCGAGAACACAAATGATTAAGACGACAGATAACTTGTAATTATTATTATTATTTATTATTATTGTTGTTGTTGTTGTTGTTGTTGCTGCTGCTGCTGTTGTGGGTATTAATAATTTTGTAATAAAGGCATATATATATATATAAAATGTATTAGAGGCGGAGAGAAAAAATGGTGCATGAAACTGGCGCATACATATCCATGCCTTAAACTCACGTGCACACATGAAATAATAATAATAATAATAATAATTATAATAATAATGATAATAATAAATCTTGTGTGTTAGCGGTGTGTGAGGATGTGGGCTCGGACAGTCCTCGACCTGCGTCACGGAGCTCACAGCTGCTCGCGTCACCTCCGCCGACTAGTGCGCGTGGCGCGGAGGAGACGCGCGTGGAGCTGCAGGGCTCGGATCTGTGGAAACGATTCCACGACATCGGCACGGAAATGATAATCACCAAAGCAGGCAGGTAGGTTCATGCAACTAACGAAGACACCACTAAAAGCTGAATGTCGGTTCAGTGATGTCAGATTATTCGAGTGATGTAGTTGAAAACGATACAATTTTCTTTTCCAGGCGAATGTTCCCTGCAATGCGAGTTAAAATTACAGGACTGGACCCTCATCACCAGTACTACATCGCAATGGACATCATACCCGTAGACAATAAGCGTTACAGGTAAAAACCAAAATTCTGTTTAATAAATGTTATGTAATATTGTACTCTATACAATATAGTCAAGTGCATACAAAACACTTGTATGTTAAGTATTTTAATGCTGTAATCTGATCCAGAAATGTTTTTCTTGATCAACCTCACTTTACCGATCTGTCCAAAAGTTGTTTAGTAAGTCTGTAATGATACTGACTGACCTTTTGGGCTTCCCTTTTGGGTGTGTGACCTTTTGGATCTGAAGGTCAGGTGACAAATGTAGCCCAAACAAATACACCCAAATGTTTAACGGACGTGTGGGATTGAACCTAACTGGAGTGTTTTTTTGTGTTCTGAAGATATGTGTACCACAGTTCCAAGTGGATGGTGGCAGGAAATGCGGATTCACCCGTACCACCACGAGTGTACATACATCCAGACTCTCCTGCTTCTGGTGAGACATGGATGCGGCAGGTCATTAGCTTCGACAAACTCAAACTGACCAATAATGAACTGGACGACCAGGGCCATGTAAGCAAATTGTGTTGAATCTTTATTTTTTTAATGTTAGTGCAGCAGTTCTTCTTTACTTGCATGTAAATGTCTGGGTCAGATACTGAAAATATTTTTGCTGTAGAGACAAACCGATACGTATTTGAGACATTTTGACTCTGATCTTTAACGAGGTTGAATGTTATAATTAGAGCAGCCTACTCTTTTTATATACCTGTTAAAGACACATGCTAGCGATTGTCGCCCGGTGTGCATTTTGTTTTGCTGAATTATTTTAAAGGCCTAAACATGTTGTAATGTGGAAGGTTGTAAACAAACTCAATTGAAAGCATTCCTGTGGCGAGCTGGTCGAAGGCCTGCTCCAGCTTTAAAAACGTGAGCATGTGTGTTTTTATTGAAGTAGAAAACTGCTTCGGTAATTCCTCCGTTTCCCCACTCTAAACATGGATGCGCGGGATAATGTTTTCCAGATCATTCTACACTCCATGCACAAGTACCAGCCACGTGTCCACGTCATCCGTAAAGAGTGCGGCGATGAGCTCTCAACCGTAAAGGCCGTGCCGACCGGCGACGGCGTGAAGGCCTTCTCTTTTCCTGAAACAGTGTTTACGACAGTCACGGCCTACCAGAACCAACAGGTACCTAACACCAAACTCATTAACAATTTTTCCCGTTATAAATTTTGCGTGATTTCCTGCCGTGATCGCTTTTACAGGAGGCTTCTGTTGGGATTCTTTATTACAGCATTATTAGTTTTGTATATAGCGAACACTTAGCACAAGTTAAATACCCATCGCAGTAGTTTTATTACATGAGACCAAAGATCAAAGATGACTGGGATCTGTCAGCAATACAAACAATATAAAACACTCCATAAAGAACAACCTAGCCATAAATAGTTAGGTATTTTTTAGCATTGCTTATGGCGTGTCCTCTCTTCTACAGTGAGGGTTTTTTTACATAAGATTTTGATTTAAGTGTATTTGTAACATTTTCACATTATATGGCTTTCTTTTGGACAACCTCTACTGAAACGTGTGTGTTATTTTGTTGTTGTATTTTGTTTTGATCAGTGTTGAGTAGTGAAACAGGTTTGTATTTTTTGTTCTACATTTTATTTTGCAAGTTGTTTTTCTGATCTCAATTAATTCTGAGTGAATTTGAGAAAAACTGTTATCCATCAGCCCAGAAATAGTGATCCATTCATCCATTCACACATATACACAAACACACACAATCACACACACACACACAGAAATGTGAGCTTACTCACACTTTCATAGCATTTACGTACATGACTTATAAAAGCACTCTCCTACATTGCATTATGGGAAATGGGTCACTTGCAGTGGGTCAGAGGACTCAGTATAACAGGCTGTGGGTCAGTAAGGAAATATCTGAGTGATTCTGTGTGGTGTGTATATTTTTAGATTACAAGACTGAAAATTGACAGAAATCCATTTGCGAAAGGATTCAGAGACTCAGGGCGAAACAGGTAAAGACACTTACATTCCTCCTTTCTGTAATAAAGAGTAAATAACAACTTTAAGTAAAGTAAATTATTATTATCGTTGTTGTTGCTGCTGTTGTTGTTGTTGTTATTATCATGGTTACATGAAGAAATAATTCCACAAAAAACTATTTTTGAATCTTTTTTAACAGATACAGTGTAAAAGGAATCTTTGTTGCTTTTGTTCTCTGCACTCTGATATCAGCGTGAAGTTATTTGAGAACCAGCAGGCTATATTACGGGATTATCTAATAATAATTTTTGCAAGAAGCCAAACTGCACAGATCACCAACATTACAACTGAGCCAAAGTAAATATAAAACAAGAAATAAAAACAAAAAGTCCATTATTCCTCTAAAAAAGAAAACAGGTCTCAATGCAAAAAAATACAATCGAGGCAATCAAAATAATCTCGGTCCTCACGTAAAAGCAGGAAAATAAATAAACAGGAAATAGAGGTTGCCCAGTAATAAGGCAGTTGTGGTGCTGGCATGGAGTCTCAGTGGGGGGTTTTACCCTGCTCATTATTTTTAAACGAGAACGTTTTTAACACCCTGCTGTATAGCACCAGACCACATGCACCCCTCCTTCTCCTCTTCCTCCCTCTGTCTGTCCCTCTCCCTCTCTCCATGACAGCTCTCACTCCTTGTTTCATGATTACAGGAAAAGTTACGAAGCTTGCAAAACAAACTGAGCCGTCGGGTGGCTCGGTCTGATAGAACCCCAGGGTCAAAACAACTTAGGACATCTTGTGCGAGTTATTGCCTGAGTGGCACTGAGGTAGCAGAACGGCCATGCTAACGAGTAGCACTGAGATCCGTCATTACCTCGGCTCTCTCCATCCCTTTCTCTCTCCTCATAAAGCTTTAACTGTGGCTTCCTGCGTTCTGTGTCTGATCCCAGCGTGTGAAAATAATTACAGCCATGCAGAAATACCTGCGCACACACATACTTTCTCTCTGTCTTTCTTTCTCTCTCTCTCTCTCTCTCTCCCTCTCTCTCTCTCTCTCTCGTTCTCTCTCTCTCTCTCTGTTTTCTTTATTACCTGAATACTGCCAAAAGCACGATGGTAAGAAAAGGGGTCTGGAGTAAGATGGCAGCCAGAGTTGGACCCTCAGTAATGGCAGCCAGTGGCTGTTGTAGTAGTGCTGTAGAGATCTGCTTCTTTGAAGTTTATTATATTTTAATATATTGGCAAACAGTCTGGTGTGCTGCAGTTTGCAGGTTTGATGGCTTTTCTAATTTTAACCTGTTACTATTTTAAGTAAGACGCTTCAATAAGGGTTGCATTAAGCATTGTTGAGATCAAGTTTATTTATTAATTGTGAGCTTTAATTAATTGTTAGGTTTGTTTTACTTTCATCTGAAAATAATGGGGCGGTGTAGCAAGGCTTAGTGTGTAATTGATGAACTTCCTATAACTCTCTGTTCATTAATACACTATAAACTTAACCATTTTAACCAGTTTAATGCTGTAGAACATCATTAAAACAAAACCCTCTTAGTACAAAAAAAAACACACACAGCTTGTCATGTTACCAGAAAAGACTTTCTCAAGGTGTAAAAACCGACCTGACACTGGACACAATAATAACTGCAGCTGGAAGTATGGTCAGAACCAATCAGAATTTATGACTCACCAGCAGTGTTTTAATTAAGGGGAGGCATGGTGGCATAGTGGATAGCATGTCCACTTCACATCAAGAAGGTCCTGGGTTCGAGTCCCAGGCTCAGGGAAGGTATGTGTGGAGTATTCATGTTCTTCCCATGCTTGTGTGGGCTTCCTCTCTGGTCCTCCCCTAATCCAAAGTCATGCACATTAAGCTAACTGGCTCAAGTGTGAGTGTAAATGGTTGTGTGTGTGTTCGGCCCTGCAATGGACTGGTGAGCTGTTCAGGGTGTACCCCGCCTTTGCTCAATGTCGGCAGAGATTCAGTTTGGTGGATGAATTATTATTTTCTTTTTCTTAGCATAGAAAATGTATTTTTGTCCAAATACTTGACCATTAATAATTATAGAGTAGATTCATAAAAAGGTTGTATACGTTGGGGGTTAGGTGCATTGCTCAAAGCGCACTTCAGTCGTGAAGGAGGAGGAAGGAGAAGGTGGTGCTCACTTCCCTCACCATCACCACACATTTTTTCTGTCAGTTTGGGAATCGATCCAGCAACCTTTTGGTCTGAAATTTCAGACCTTTAAACCATACCCACTGAATTTATTTATTATAATCATAATTTTTTATATAAATAATATAAAGAATAATTCATTTATTATTAATTTATTAAATAGTCTTCAGTTCAATGCTAATTATTTTCCTATAAAGTTAAAATTTAACTGCATGTAGATTAATAGATAAATTACTGTATAATTGTCCCTTGAGTCCAGATGAATGCGTGCTCTCTGTACACACAGTCTAAGAGTTGTATCTTTGCAGGATGGGTCTGGAGGCTCTTGTGGAGTCGTACGCTTTCTGGAGACCTTCACTTAGAACTCTGACATTTGAGGATATACCAGGAATGACCAAGCCAGGTACAGAAAGGGCATGAAATATTGACATAGGTATAAAAAGTACGAAAGTGCTTGTACATGTTTATGTGTATATATTTGTGCAGGTTTTTTCTTATCCTTTATAAACTGAATTCATTACTCAATGCACAGAAACAATCCAGGAATTCATCATATTAAAATAAACTATAGGGTCATTTGTACCCTACACAAGGTTCAAGTACAAGGTTCCCCCACCATGCATCATGGATAAGTTAGCAAAAAAGGTGCTGTATGGCTATTGGCTTTAATTATGCTTATAATATGTTCAATAATATATTAATGATAAAGGACAATCGGAAAAAAAAAACTCTCTTGTTTCAATCTTTTTTACAACATAACAGGGGTTTGATCTTTCAGGGTCACTCAAGGTCAAACGTAATTTTAAATTTTATATAGGGTTTCTTTTGTGTTCCATAGTAACAGTACGTCTACTGGCATTTGTTTTTGAGTTCTAAGTGTTCTAAAATGTTGTGACCTTGCTCTGACCTTCACCTGTGACCCAGATGTTCCAATATCAAATAATCTCTGGGGCTTAGAAAGTGTAGTGTCCCCACCAAGTTTGGTGAAAATCCATGCATTGCTGTGGTCAGGATTTTGTTCACAGGTTTTTGGTTGGAGTTAATTACCTACTTTATAGTGAACAATAACATCAAGCAACAGAACTTGCTTTCTAAAGAGAATTATGCCGTACCAACTCTGAATTATTCAGTGGCTACTGTTTTCATCCATTAGCTGATCCACTAATCCTATTTAGGGTCGCGAGGATGGTGGAGCCAATCCCAATAGACTATGGGCAAAAGGGGGCATACACCCTGAACAGCTTACCAGTCAGGGCCAGCACAGACAAACCACAGTTCACACACACATTCACACCTAGAGGCAAACCAGAATAACCAGTTAGTGTAATGTGCATGTCTTTGGACTGTAGAATGAAACTGCAGCCCCCAGAGAACAAAAATGCTCTCACCAGGAATGGGCCTCAAACTCAGGACCTCCCTGCTGTGCTGACTAAAATGTCACCATGTGACCCTAGCTACTGTATGTATAATGTAAGTCATTGGAAAGGTATGTCATGCAGATACAGCAGTGGTCTAGTGGTTGAGATCATAATAAAAGTTTCTAAGAATGTATACAAACTTATTTTGTTGTGTGTATTTGAGTGACCCACAGCTGCTCTCTTGATGGCAGATCCAAACTGGTGTGTGGGTGGGTCAAATTTAAAAATGATGTAAGCATGGTCAGTGTGGCCATGAGCTTTGTAAATAGTATTATTTAAATTAGTAAGAGTAATGGGAAATGCGCACTTCTTCCATCTTTGTTCATGTAGCTCTCACTGCCAAAAGCACTTTTGTGACTCCATTCAGTTCAAACACGTCAGATGTCTTGGTCAGTTCCTTCAAATTTGAATGTAGAAACAATTTTTTAAAACATCTATTGATTCTTCTACAGTGTCAACTTATCATTACTGTTCAGTACCAGTTCTTTAATCTTGTATATGTGTGTGTTTTGTAGGTGCAACAGTCTCTCATGGAGTGGTTGGTTCTTCGGCACACACACACTTACTTTCTACATCATCATGCCCCTCCCCAGCATTTCACCTGACCACTGGGGCAGGGCCTGTGTGTGACTACTCAGCCTGCAGTCGAACCAGTCATCCTCTTCACCGATTCACTACGCCGCTCAGTGCAGACTCATACAGCCGATTGGCCAGCCCTGTAGCTGACAGCTTTTCTTCGACTCGAAACTCTGCTTATGTAGGCGGGTCAGATGGAGAAGCTTTTTCCTGCACTCAGACTGGCCTTCCAATCCAGATCCCTGGTATGTCTGGTCATACACCCCAGCTCCAGTATTTCATGTCCAGCCCTGCTCACAATGCCTTCTCCACCAGTCAGAGCACACAGAGTTCGTACAATGGTTTCCGTCTCCATAGTCCATATGGCCTTTATGGATACAACTTTTCCACCTCACCACGATTGGCTTCTAGTCCAGAAAAGATGGCTGCCACACAAAGCTCCATCCTGGGCTCATCCCCAAGCGGTACTTTGACAGACAGGCAAGTTCTGTCCCCTGTGGATGGCCTGCACATGCTCAGTGGGAGTCAACAATCTCTCTTTGACTCACGGACATTAGGGCTGACAAGTTCCACCTCTCAGGTCACTGCCCACATGGCTTGAAATGTGAACTTTGACCTCCTCACCATGACATGGACAGGTGGCCAAAACAACTCGGAGGTCTCTTAAAGCTCTTTTTATTAGACAGTACTGTGAGACTGACTGTTGTTAAAGATAAGGAATGATGTAACATGCAACACCAAGGAAGTATTTTATACAGCAAGAAAGACAAAGGAGAAGAATGTCATTTATTTCCGCCATCTGGAGGTTACAGTGAGACTTTATGATTTTTCTCTGTTTAAAATACATATGTATGTTCTGCATACAGTTATAAAGCTCATGCACTGATGGCCATTCAAGACTTCAAAATTGTTTAAGCGTGAGCATCTATCCAGGACAACATTTCTGCCTTCAACTAGGATAGAGCTGAACACAGGAAGAGAAAGAATGGACACCATGTCTGCCTTACAAAGTATTTTAATGTTCTCTCTCTCTCTCTCTTTCTCTCTCTTTTTTCCCTCTCTGTACCTTAAGGCACACACACATACACACTAGCTGCCAGGAGCCTGTGAGACCAGAAAGTGGAGGTGGCCAGCATCACAGCAGAACCAGGTTTTTATTTAGGAAACAAATGAAATAAGGTGTAGTCCCACTGGAACTGAGCGTTCTGCATTGCTGTCAGCTTTTGGTTGCCAGAGTATTAGAAACTTTTTTCTGGTATTAGCAGTGCTTGCAAGCAGGAAATCAGCAGTAGTCTGTATGGGGTTTAGAGTCAGATGCCCAGATTTAGAGACGCCGCTGCTTATGGCCTGAATAACTCCAGTTAGCATCATAGTTTATGGGACTTATACTTAAATTGGAAAGGTACAGCAACAGAGAGGAAAAAACACCTCTCTACTGAAATGGTTTAGAAATCAGTCATGGTATTGTTTAACGCATGCACATCTACAAATATGTGCTCTGCCAACCTCCGTCAGGCTCCTTGGTTTATCCTGGGTCAGCTTTTAGTGTCACCAAGCTGGAGCTGAAAACCAAAAGCCTCAGTTATTTAAAGAGGATTTGTATTAGCTTTATTAGATCTGGGTTTTTTTAAGTGATTCCATTTAAACAAAGAAAAGATTGATATTATTGTTGTTAGTTTTGACCGATTTACTCATGCACTTAAAGTAAACGTGCTTTTTTTAATCTCTGATATTTGTTTTGTGGCCAAAACTGACACTCTGGAAAATGTTTGGAATGGGAATTACAAACACATCATCACACTCATTCTATTGAGCCAAATAAAATATATGCACATACTGAACAAAATACATTGACTAAGAGGTTTTTCAGTCTTAATTAGTGTGTGTGTTGGTGTGTGCACGTGTGTGTGTGTGTGTCTGTGTGTGTGTGTGTGTGTGTCTGTGTGTGTGTGTGTGTGTGTGTGTGTCCCTCATGAAATTTCCTCCTCATAACCAGTGTTCCCGAGATATATGCTCCATATCCACAACAACTCTAACCAAGATAAAGTCCTTATTGAAGATGAACGAATAGATGTATGAATATTATAGCACATTATCTAAGATATAAATAGAAATATACCTTTATACTGTACTTTATAAAGAGTAATTATTGAGAGTTTATCATTCAGGCCTCCTATTTTTCCTCATTTCTTAATCTGGTTGCTTTAAATACTCAAAACAACTCCAGTAGATCACCTTTAATATATATTATGTGGAAAGACAAAATAAAATAAAACAGAGAGAAACTAAAATGAGATTTTAATGGTTTTAATGGTTTAATGGTACATACATATACATGTATACATGGTTTCACCAAAATAATGTACTTTATTTGAATCAGCACAAATATAAATATGAAATAAATTAAATTTAAAAAACACTTAGTATATGGTTTTTGTCTTTGTTGGTCTCTGTCTGCACTATTTATCACCATGTACCACTTAATCCATCAAAACCTCTCAACTAATAAACCTCTAAACAGCCGTCATCAGCATCCCAATGATTGGGTGAAAATTTTAAACTAATGTGAAATTACATGTCACCCAATTGATTTCTCACAGGTATGTGTGTGTGTTTGTGTGTGTGTGTGTGTGTGTGTGTGTGTGTGTGTGTGTGTGTGTGTGATCTAGCCACTGCAAGACTTTTTAATTGGTGGAAAATGATAATGCAGTATCTAAACATACACGAATGCTGTTTGTTAGTGTGCAGTTTGAGGAAGAAGCTGATCTCTAATTGTCAGCAGCGTGCTTCTTGAAGGTAAGCGGGGTTACCGTATGAAGGGTTTGGGGGGGTTATTTTAGTACAGAGGAATGACTGGCTTGCTGAATCTAAATAACAGGTGATAGTCTGACCACACACACACACACACTAGATCAATGTCTGGCCCATTATCAGAACACTTAAGTACACTAACACTTTAGGGTTAACACTTTAAGACAGTGAGAGAGAGAGAGAGAGAGAGAGAGAGAGAGAGAATGATCGTATCCTCCTTCCACAGACAGAGGGACAGTGAGTGATACACCCCCATACACACACCAACACCCACACCCACACACACACACACACACCAACACCCCCCAACACACCACCACACAGCCCTGTTTGTTCCCACTAATAGCAATGACAAACTAATAATAGTATCGTATCAGTAATAGTATCAGTTATAGTATGTTCCTTAATACTCTACTGTACTTTACTGTTTTTATTGTATTTTATCTTATATACTATATATCTAGATATTTTTTCTATTTATTTTTTTTCTATTTATTATTATTTTTGAAAACTATTTTATTCAGTTCCTAGAAGATCGATACTGTTGTTATTAATGCTTAATTCTTTTATATTTTCACCATATTTATTTATTCTTTTTTAATCTTTTTTTAATTTATTATTATTGTTATTTTTAATTTATTTTATTTTATTTTATTTATTTATTAATACTATTTTTTAGAGAGAGAGACAGAGAGAGAGAGAGAGCGATTGTTCCGGGTAATATTATCTTTTGTAACCCTGTATTTATTTATTCATACATTCATTCATTCATTTATTTTTATCTTCGTTCCTATAAGATCGATATTGCCTGGGTTATCAAAGGCTGGCCATATCTTTCATCGTCTGTGGTAAGAGACATAACTATTACAGACTTTCGTAAATAGTAATCTGCATTGCCGTCAACATGTTTCTCCCCTGCGATGGCCTGACGAGCTGTCCAGGGTGTACTTTGCCCTCGCTCAGAGTTGGCTGATGTGGGCACTGGCCTCCCCGCGACCCTAATTAGGATTAAGTGCTTCAGAAAATGAATGAATGGAAGATCAATACTGTTGTTATTAATGCTTAGTTGTCTTTTCTTTTCTTACTTTTTTTTTCTTTTCTGTCTTATTTTTCCCCTAAATGTTCTAAACAATTAGTTCACTTAATGTTAATGTCATTTAACAATCTTCAAAATATGTATAAAATATGTAAAATGCTTTGCCAATACTGTACATGTATAAGGCAATGCTGTCATGCTAAGAGAGGGGGGGGGCACTCAATTATACACTGTGTGCACAATTATTAGGCAAGTTGTATTTTTGAGGATTAATTGTTATTGTACACTATACAGTGCTCTTGGTCAATCCAAAATGTTAACAAACCCTCAAACCTGAACATTTAAGTAGTAAAAGTGAAGTTGTGGCTTTAAGAGAATATCTATATAAACCATTACTAGGCAACTATTAGTGTGCAGAATTACTATGCAACTAAATGAAAAACAAAGATTTTCCATCTCACTTGTTTATGTTTAAATAAACATTTCTGAAATTTCAAAAAATATAGTGACCAATATAGCCCCCTTTCTTTTCAATAACAGTCACAAGCCTTCCATTCACGGAGTCAGTCAGTTTCTTGATCGAGTCAGAATCAACTTTTTGTGCTGCTGCAACCACAGCCTCCCAGACACTGTTCAGAGAGGTGCACTGTTTACCTTCACTGTACATTTCCAGCTTAAGATGAGCCTAAAAGTTATCAATAGGGGTTAAGTCAGGTGAAGAAGGGGGCCATAGTTTTTCATCTTTAAGGCCTTTACTGGCCAGCCATGCAGTTGAGTACTTTGATGCGTGTGATGGAACGTTGTCTTGCATAAAAATCAAAGTCGTCTTGAAAGATGCAGACTTTTCTTTCACCACTGCTTGAAGAAAGCTTGAAGAAGGTTCCTGGTAGCTTCATGTTTGATTCTTCTCAAATCTTTGGTGGTTAATTTGCATCTTTTCTCAACATGTTTCTTGCGACCCTGTTGACTATTTGCAGCAAAATTTTTGATGGTTCTGTGATCACGCCCCAATATCTTAGATATTTCAAGAGTGCTGCATCCCTCTGAAAGACTTTACAATT